>JAVHNF010023919.1:7952-29013 GCA_034783455.1 Micropsitta finschii | reverse complement strand
TCTTATTTTACGCTGGTGTTTTATGGTTCAGAATTACTGAATGTAAACTTAAGGGGGGAAAAAAAAAAAGAAGGAAAATAAGAAAAGGCAAAGAATTAAAAATACCCCATTCATTTTCTCCTCCCAACTTCAAAGTGTGCTGGGACTTTGTCAAATTCCCGTTAAAATAAATATGTCAATTTCATCTCTCTTCCAAATTCATTTATCATGCTTTTTTAAAAGGTGTTTTCTGCTTTACCTGATGTTTAAATTGGATTCGCTCGTTTATGCTGTTCTTTGCTGTATCCCCCATGTTTTTCTTAAATGAATTAGTAATGACAGCGTACTCCATCATACCCTCTCTACAGCCACTTTAAGGGAAGCCTGGTGATCTAAACCTTTTAACCTATTAAAGATGATTTTCCCCAATTGAATCAGACCCACCACAGGTGTAATAACTAATCATTTAAACTACACCTGCTATTATGTATTTTTAAGCCATTATGCATGTTGGATAGATGATAATTCATGTTTATTGCATTGTCCAATGGATCCGTTTTGCCTACACTAGCCTGATTAATGTATTTAAAGAAATAAGAGATGCAATTTAAAAGAAAAAAAACATTGATGGAATGCACTGAGGAGTACATTGAAAGTGCCATTAAACCCATCAGAACTTTGCTCTCTGACCAGAAATGCATATTCGAAGGGTTTGATTCAAACACAAAGTGAAACTTGGTGATTTCAGCAGTGCTGGTAGGTTGTTGGTTTTTTTTTTTTCCTTCTTTTTCTGCTGTGAAAAGTTTTGAAAACCCTTTTGGAACTGAATTCCGGAAGCTCTACAAGACCTACCTGACACAGTTCTACAGTTCACCATTTTAGGAGGTTTACGCCACTGTTTGGGGAGAAATCCTCTTCCATACATATGCATGGTTATTTTTAGCTGTAGAGGAAGGAAGTGATCTCTTTCACTAGTTCACATGGATGTGTCCATCTCCTGAGTGCTCTTAACTTCAGGGACATTACTCTCCTGATGCCACAATCAGAGCAGATGTCTTTGTATGAAGGTAAAGTGAATCACCAGTGTGTAACAGTGTAGGAGAGGATGTGAAAAGTTGACTTACCATATGAAGAAAAATATCGAACACCTTTTATTGGCACTAAATGGAAATGCAGAAAACCAGTGCCATTGTCGTTGCCATTGAATATTATCTCATACTTTACCCTTTGCTTGAATAAGTGGTATAAGTGCTCTGTCACCTTAAAGAAGGATGTAGAAGTCAGTCTTTAGACAAAAGTAATCTGTGATTTCTGCTGGTGTGGAATGTAAATTTAACTTGTCACCTATCCATTCATGTCATGCAAAGTGACTCTCATGATACTTTGCAGTGTGATCCAAAACATGTGAAGTTGCTTCTTTCCCAGTCATGACAAGGTGAGGTTTATTTATTTATTGCTTTCAGTAAATCTGATGGCAGAAAAGGCCTTAATCTCTTAGAATTTGCAGGGAGCTTTAAGTCATAGAAAGGAAGCATTCTTACTAGTTAGCCTGCTGTTACCAATCACATTCATTGGCTCCAGGTTGCCCTCAACTATAGGCACTAACTTAAGTAAAAAGATCACAGTATAAATGTCAGAAACACCAAAGAGCCTTAACAGGGGTTTTTTTGTACAGGATGAGCTATTCAAGAGTAATTCAACAAGAAACCTCTAGGTTGAAATACCCTAATTGTGCTGTCTGATTTGAGTTGAGCCACAGCCTGTGATGCTCATTGAATCATTTCTGAAAGCTGGATCACTGTCAGCTCCAGACCATCTGCATGTGTTGGGTGCGATGCCTTTACTTTGCAGTACAAAATACATAATGTAAAATAGGAGCTTGACCATTCCTAACTTGGATCTTTTCTCTCTTCTGTTTTTCCACCTCTCCTACCCTCATCAGATTGTGACAGCAGTGAAGTTTTTGCAGAATCCACGAGTCCGCCAAAGTCCTATTGCATCCAGAAGAGCATTTCTGAAGAAGAAAGGTATGGACTATTTTGTGGTTTCAGTGGTAACGAGAGAGCTTGAGTTAGTGTAAAACCAAAATGTATTGCTATGGAAAATTAGATGTTAAGGATAAAGTACAAAGGACAAAGTGTCTCCAAAAAAGATTTGAAGTTTGTAAGAAATATCAGTCTCTTCTGAACTGACAATATTGGCACCAGATGTGGAATTACAGACTACAGAAGGCACATTGGAAGTTTTTGGGTTAACTGTTATCAGATATTTTCTGCACTAAGGACGGTTTAGAGCTGTGAACTAGCTGGTCAGTTCTAACCTTAGTGACATTGGCTTTAGAATGACCAGCTTGTAGGTGGAAAGGTCGAATGTTTCTGAAGAGAGCCAGAGAGAGGAATGAAGGGCAAAGGACTTGGTGAAAGTAAACAAGGTCGGGCTAAGGTCAAGCTTGGGGTCAACCTGACTTTCAGGCTGAAACGGTAAACTACTGACTGAGTTTAGCTCTTTCCTGTCGCAGGGGTAGAACATATTCTGACACATCCTATATCGTCTGAGACAGATGGAACATACTTTGCCCATTGCCTACTGAGAATTTATTTTACTTTCTGACTCATAACAGAACAATCTTTTGTTCTTGGGTTTGGGGTTGTTTTTTTTTTTTTTCCTTTCTTTCCTTCTAAAGTTTTTAGTCCACAACTTACAGTGCATTTCAGGTGAAGTTCAGTCCATATTATGCTACTCTCATGGGACCATATTGCTTAGATCCTTACCACAAGATGTAAATAATCTTACCTTGGGGTTAATTACATGCATTATGGAGCATTTTAAGCAGTTGGAGTGGTACTGAAAATACAAACTCCAAACTTCAGAGGGGAGTGACCTACTTATACATTGAAGAAGTCTTAAGTACTTCAGGGTACATCAAATTCTATAGCTAAAGATCTTGAGTTTGAAAAAGTAGAGAAGCCTATGAAATATATATTACTGTGTTTGGGGTTACAAACTGTTTGTTAAGAGGCCTGATGTCATGAGATGGAGAGTTCATGTTTATGCACCATTTTGCTTCTCTAGAATAATGAAGGGTGTAGAAGGGAATGGCTGTTTAGTGTTTTAGCAGTGATGTCATGACAAGTAGTTCGTGGGCACATCTTTTTGAATGTGATCCCCTCACTGCTTGTCCTGATGCCAGTTAGAGAACATTGCAGTTGCGTAGGTATGTTGCTTGCCTTACCCTGCCATTACAGTTTGACATTACAATTTGGAGCCTGTTGGCCGCTGTGCTCCATGAGTTTTTCCTTGAAATATGTGGACCTTTGGGGAGTAATTAATCATAAAAGCTTGGGGATTTCAACTCTATCACCGAAGCAATGAAGCAAGGGAAAGCTGAGCCTAAAAGCTGTGCTGATTACCCGGGGTAACCTGATACAAAATCTATTGTTGCCGAGAGATCCTTAGCCCCAAGTATATCGTGCAATATTATAACTGCCTGATCTTCTTCTGTGCTGACAATGACCAGTTATTCCTCATTTTCTCTCTCAACACAGCTGGGTTAGAATTTCATTTGCAGAAGGTATTTAGAGCAATTTAGAGACAAATGTCTCTGGTGTTTGCTCTGCACTTCCCCACCGCAGGCTTCGCTGAACAGTTTTTAGTATCAGGAGCTCCATCTAATCTGTTTAATTTTAATAAATCCCTGACTGGGAGAAGAGGAAGGGTGGGGAGATGGAGGCACAGAGAAACTGTGGCCCGAATAATACTTCTTATGAATTACTTGGCTAATAATTACTAAAGACCAGAAATGGTTTGGTAGAGCTGTTTGTTTGTTCCTGTTTGTTAATTAGCCCTCCTTCCCTTTGTGCTAATTGTTTATTTGAAAACTTAGCAGTAGGAGATAGGAAGGAGCAGGGTCCAGTGGTGCCTGTACCCAGCAGTCACTGGAAATATATCCATATGGCATCTGACCATTGAGCTTACACCGTGACCTCTGTTCAGTGCTTGAGAGCAGGAGGTACATACTGTCATGGTACCTATGTGCTCTAGCAGATGGAGGCAATTATTCTTGAAACGTAGATGTTGTGGCTAATGTAGTCCTGAGTAAAGGGGCCATTGCATGGTTTGGTGGGCTATTCCCCCTATTTTCTGACATACAGTCATGGTCATCCCAGTGATAATATTTATCCCTTACAGATAGTGAGGCTGCCTGGAATAGAAGTCCTCACTGCCAGCCAAAAAAGCATTTTCTGTAGAGAAACCATTCCAGTTACAAGAGTCTCTTTTAAAATTATCTCTGTAGAAAATAATGCAGAGGTACCCTTGTATTTTTTTCACTGTTACTCTGATCTGAGTTTCTTCAAGCAGAAATTGCAGTAGCAGATCATTTTATGGGCCCCAGAAGAATTTCAGTAGAGGGGTATGTGCATATCTAGACAGTTGTACACCTTGTATGAGCTTGTCTTTTATAGTTACTTTCATGGAACCATACTGGAGAGGTTTGTGGCTCCCCACTTAGTCTGGTTAAAAACTCCTGAAGTGGAGATAATAACTTCTGTGAATGCAGAAGGAATAGACCAGGTGCCTTTCCCCTTCAGGAGCCCTCCTCTACCCCAGCTACAGGGGCAGGGCTGAAGCATTAGCTGTGGGTGAGCTTTCAGGTCCTGCAATCCTAATTTTGCCTAAGAAATTCCACTTGTGAGACTTGCAGAGATGGTTCTGCTTTGAATTACATTCTTTTTTTTTCTTTTTTACAAGCATCTCCTTCCTAAAAAAGGCCAATCAAATTTAATTTCCTTTTAATATTATTTAATATTTAATGTAGGAACTGGATTTTGTTTAATACATTTCAGTGCAGTGAGAAATGAAAGTTTCTACAGGCTCATCAGCTGGATTAAGTTTGGCTTCTTGTGTGGCAGTAGGGGCAGAGGCTGAAAGTGGCCTTTCCTGGTTACTTGCAGGTCAGGGCTTTGCTGAACTGCTCTCTCCAGAACATGGATGATAGTGTTGATGACAGTTGGGAGAATGAGGGTGTCCTGGATTTGTAAAAGGTCTTTCAAAAGTTGGATGAGATTTCTTTGTTGTCTTAAGCACTTTTAAACTCTCAAATAGAGAGGAATTAATGAGAAACATTAAGTTATTAGAATCATTTATAATTTTCTTTGAAGCTTACACTGGCATTTTGTGTAATTTATGACATTTCCTCCTTTTTATCATGAACTTCTTCAGATGAAGGGAAAAAACCAGCTGTTTCCCCTCAGAGTATCTGAAAGAAAAGAAAGGAAAAAAAGATGCTGTTTGTTTTTTGTCCAACTCGCTGATTCTGCTGATGACATGCCACAGAATCAGCGGCGCCTTGGGAGTAATTAGACAGCATGTGGGGTTTAAACCCTTGTGGAAATGTGTCTGTCATCTAACTGTTGTGCCTCAGATGTCCTGTACTGCTCAGTTACCCATCCGGTAACTCATGTGGCTTGTTAATTTTGTCTATTCTGAATCTGTAACTTCTGGCAAGATAGAGAAAGGCGGTGGAAGTACACTATGCATGTGGAGCTCAGTTTTTCAGGGTGCTGGTCCTTTGGGTCAGGGAAGGGAAAACTGCTCGATTTACGGACTTACTGTGTGATCTTGGATGAAGAATCTTTTCCTTCTTAGTTGCCTGTTCTCTTTATCTGTAAAATGAGTACAGTAATGCCTTCCCAAAGTGGGGTTGTGGGAACAGGCAAAAGCTTATGAGCAGCTCAGAAATAATAGTGAGGGGAGAACAGAAGTGCATTAGGGCAAGTAAATGTGTAATGGTTGAATTACATTGGGAAAACGTCCACCCAGAAGGTTGGACAGTGTTCAAACGATACGCTGCCTGGACTGGCCTTTTGTATATGTAATATAATGGGCTGCATGCTTCCAAAATGGGCTGCATGCTTCCAAAAGCACTCGCGGTCTGGCTTGGTGAGATGAGCTGGAAGTTACTGCAAATGTTACCCTTTTACATGTTGTATCCCCTAATCTGTTTCATTGCTTTGACTGGTAGGAGGTGAGTTACTACACAAGGGTTTCCTGTGGGTCTTGCACATTTTCTTGCAGTGCACCAGAGTTCCAGAAACTGGGGCCAGTGCTGAGATGCCAGGCTATGGTGATGTCTGAAGAGGTGAATAAATGATTTACTTGTACATGCCCCTTCCCAACCAGAGCTCAAAGACATTTGATTCCCTCGAAACAAATACTGTCAGACCCAGAATGGTCATTAGAAAACTGACTTCATTTCTTCTTCTTCCTCTACATTCTTGGAAGTTGAACTGCTGTCTTTTCTCCTTTGCCAAAGAAACCCAAGTGGATCACCTTGAGCACCCAAGAGAAGGGGGCACAACCCAGTTCTGGAGGGCATTAAAGAAAGCAAATTTTTCAGCAGATTTCAATTTCACCCTCTTTTATTACTTTTTCATAATTTAAGTCCATTTCATGAGGCAGTTTGCATGTCCTTGAATGGAATCTCGTTACCATGAAAGCTTTTTTAGCATTGATTTCATAACAGTCTTAATTTAATAGCGCCATCATTACTGAGAAGCCCTGAGAGTGAGGCCCTGACTTTCCAGGTCACTGACCTTTTAATTACAAACCTTGTTCTGATGGTCAGGTTATCGACTGGACAGCTCCCAACTCCGGCCCCCAGCACGAAGATGAAAATAACTGCCTTTCCTCCCCCACTTCCAGAACAGGGAGGAAAAGAAAAGTAACCTCTTGTGTTTCCAAAATTAATTTTCTCCTTCAGCTTTACTTTGTAATTAATTCTTTAACATGTCTCAGCTTGAACAGTTTTTACAAAGCTTTTCCTTGAAAAGATAATACAATGCAAGCCAATAATGTCCAGTGACAACTCATAAAACAAAATATATAGTTAGTAGCCCATGCTGTCAAAATACCTTTTTGGGCCAAACTGCTGTGGCTGCCCAAACCTTATGCTTGTCTAGAAATGAACATGTTTCATACACGAACGTGTATCCTCCCAGGTTTATATGCTGAACATGACGTCCTATGGTCTGGAATATCACTGGGGTCAGCTGTCCCAGCTGTGTCCCCTCCTGACTTACTATGCACCACCAGTCCCTCACTGGTGAGGTGGGGTGAGGAGCAGAAAAAGCTTTGACCCTGCATAAGCACTGCTCGGCCGTAACTAAAACATCCCTGTTTTATCAACACTGTTTTCAGCGCAAATCTGAAACCAGCTACTGTGAAGAACATTTCACTCTGTCCCAGCCCAACCCAGTACAATTGGTGGTGTGAGCATGTATTGGTCCTGAACTTGCAGATGGAGTAACTTGTTTTCTAGTTACCTAGTAAGTATTTTGTGCCTGCACAGACCTCATCACTTGCACTTGCAAAGCCACAAGTAAGACCTGGAATTCAGATACTGATAGCAAAAAATTTATTGCAGGAATATACTTAATGTATTAAGCATCTAGAACAAGTCACTTCAACAGACAATGAGAGAAGGTTCACTAGTGTGGGTAGAACCAGGCAGGGTGCGCTTTCTGATGATAAAAAAAGCTTGCAACAGGTATTGAAGTAGCCCAAAGCAAGTTTAACAGCTTGTATAGACTTACAGAAATGACTGTACAGGTTAAACAAAAGTCAGTGCCCTCTACATTTTCATGCTGAGATCCTCATTTGAGTGCATTGTACCATTAACCGCTGAAACTGCAGCTATTTGCATAGAACATATTTGGTGGTTTGGAGGGTTATCTAGATCTCAGTGTGCTTTCTGCTAAAAAGTGTCCACCTTTGAGGTAGAGGACAGCAACTTCTTAACATCACTACATGTTTTTAGGAGAGGAAATGAAGAATACTTTATCTAAGTGGTCTTGCAGAGGGAGCTTTAGGGATAGAGAATGTAATTACTGAGTAAAAAAATTTGCTAAGATTCTTGAAAAGCGCTATGGGATATTTAATTACTAAAGATGCTTAGGCCTCTGTTTATGACTTTGCAAGACAGTTAATGTGCCTTATAATATTTTGCTGGGGTTAAAGAAAAATATGTCTTACACCTGTTCATGCAACCAGTTTGTTCTTTAGGTGCCTCCCATCCAAGCTTTGGGTCAGTACAACACAGCATAAGTGGGGAGATCTGGTTGTCTCCCAGGGAACTGGTGAGGGATCCAAAGAATGAAGAGTGAGAGAAACGAATGCTTTCATTGCTAACAGACTCACAACAGTTCTTGTCTGGATCAGCATTATCAGTAGTCATGTCTGGTTTTGGCACTCTGCTGTGTTTGCCCAGTGCTGGTAAGGTTCAACATGGAAGGAAGATTTCCACTGCTGGAGTCTCAAAATCCAGAAGAATAAATGTGCTCATGATCCGGAAATTAGTTCCACAGTTCCGTATTTTGTATTACTTGCCCTCCTTTTTTCTTCCTGAAAATGATTGAGAATCTCTATCCATCTGCTGTGAAGGAGATGGCTCCGTTACGCCAGTCTTCTATCTCCCTGTCAGTTGCTGTTCAATGCCAGCCAATTTTCATGCTGACTTTATTAAAGACTGGAGTCTTTAATATTGTAACTGATAATAAAAGAGATTGCTAGAATAATGTAACATATACCATGGAATCATAGAATCATAGAATGATTTGGGTTGGAAAGGAGCTTAAGATCATCCAACCCCCCTGCGATAGGCAGGGATGCCTCACACTAGACCATGTCACCCAAGGCTCTGTCCAACCTGGCCTCGAACACTGCCAGGGATGGAGCATTTATCACTTCTTTGGGCAACCTGCTCCAGTGCCTCATCACCTTCACAGTAAAGAACTTCCTTATATATAATACCATATATATGTATTAAAAATACCATAATATTGCAGGAAACATATTTGGGGAAAATGTTTTTTTAATTGTTATGAAATCAAATGCAGAACATTTTGGGTGTTTTTGAAGAAACACTTTCTGTATGATGAAACTGTGTCCTAGGGGTTTGTTAATGAGCTTTACTTGGAACTAAAGAATTCTTTCATAGAAGTGCTTGTCACTAGCAGGAAAAGACATCATCGTTGTTACTGGATAGCTCCAGCAAGCTTGTCATCTTGCACTGGTTTGTACCTGCACGTTTGGCTTGAATAACCTATAGACTACTAGCTCTGAACTCAGTATGTTTTGGAACAGGAAGGAAAAAGTCCTACTTGGGCCTGTGTAAAGGGAGCAGAAACAGAAAGTCATGGAAAACTTAAGGCCTACTAAACTTCACAATGTATTGGTTTAAGCAAGATTATTTTAAAGGACTTTGATACGAGATCTGCTATTTAATACTAAAACCATTAAAATCTCAGTGACTTTCTTTTTGGTTTCTGTGTGAAGTGTTTAGAAGGTGTATTACAAATGGTACCCCTTTGGTGTTTAATGGCGTTGGGAAGAAGACATTGAGGAAGTGTCTATCAAATTTTACATCCTCTAAACGCCTATATGTGTGTTCTGTAGCAGAGGATACAAGTCACATTAGTGGTAATATCCTTCCTCTCTCACTTCAGGCTCAACCTACAGTGATCTTGAGCCATTTAGATCTATACTCCACAGAGCAAAAGAGGTGATTCATTTAGACTGTATTGGGTAAACAGTCTGCTCCATCTCCTGTTTCTGTTGGGCCACAGAAATGCCTCACGATTTCAGTGAAGAGTCCAGAATCACCTTTGCCATGTTTTTGTAGCCTGACAATTATTGATAAATTGGAACAGACTGCTTTGGTGCCCAGGAAGTTATGCATGCTACAAAATACTGGTTGTAAGCTTAATTTTAACAAATAATTGGAATGTCATGGGTTTAATGATGTCTCTCCACTTGGCTATCTGACAATAACTATGTAATGTAAAAGAGCCGTTAAAAATGGCTTTGCAAAATTAACTCCTGTTGCTCACTGAGTGTGTTTTGAGTCATATCTGCCCCTTGTTTACCGTCAAAATAATATCTCTATTCCTGGTAGCACTGAAAAAAACCAGTATGATTACAGCAGAGGGAGTTGAAGTCTATTCTAGAAACAATGCTAGAATAGGCAGTTATATTCTGAGTCCTTAAATTGTTAGTCTTAATGATGGGCAAAAAAGACCCAGATCCTAAATCTGACTTGTAAATTTAAAAATCTATTTATCATGTTTTCAAATGAAATTGAATGCAGGGTGCCAAAAGAAATCCGTAGTTCCAGTCTAAGAGCAGGCACTGGACATCTGAGATGTGACTGCTTGCTTGGCTTTGGGCAGGTTCCTTGTTTTCAGCTCGCCCGTCTGTAAAATGGGGTTAATGACTACTTTTGCATTCTTGACTTGGTAAGATTTATGTTAGCTGTGTTTCTAAACTGCTTTGATATGCTTGTTTCAGAGTTGTTGGTGCTGCAGCGTGGGGTTTTTGAAGTTGCTTGCTGCAGTAAAAGCCACACTTGCAGAGAGGTTGAGAATTTACTTCCATCAGCTGTGTATGGGAGGGGAGAGCTGCAAACTTTAGAATGTCAGAATGTCAAGGCTCAGGAAGATTGCGTGCAATCCTAATCCAGCCCTGCAGCTTTGACCTTTGAAGCAGGCTTCACCTTGAGACAGTTGAAGAAATCTATGTACGTTTGTATAAAAATATGTTTGTGATAGAAGGAATTTTCTCTTCATGGTCATCCAGCCCAGGGTTTCCCCACAGTCAGAGGAATTCAGTTCCTGACCTGCTCTGTGAATGAACCTGGTATTCTAAGTCTAAAGAGACAGCCTTCTCTCTGGGGGCTAAAACAAGGAGTGTAATTAGGATAATCTGTGTTGCTCTTCTGCTGAAATCCATCTCAGACCTAATGATACTTTCCTGCTAGGAAAGATAAAATAAGTTCCTATATGAGATAATTCTCTAGGTTCTCTCAAGCAGAGTAGAAATGTTGTCTAAAACGATATCTTGGATGCCTGTGAACATGAAATCCTGCTGTTTGCTTTACTGCTACATACTGTTCCCTCTGAATTTTAATCTGGAGTTCAATCATTCTTTCCTTAGCTAAAAGGGGAGTTCAGGTTTTGGTTCATTCTTTCTGATGGAACCTAGTCCAGGCGAGACTCTGCTCCCTGAGGAGGAGAGCAGAGAATTCATTCTCAGTGAAATCTGAGGCTCTCTGAAGTAAAAGCTGTTGACTTTGTCATACTGTGCAAATGTGCATTGCTTTTAGCAAGACAATAAAGGGTAAATGGGGTGATCTCTGCTCCTGTGGAGAGGTCGGGTGGTTACATTACACAATCTTCTAGAGCATCTTGCAGCAAATACATGGGTTATATTAAAAGTTGCAATCATATCATTTTTTAAGAGTAAATTGCTGACCTTATGCAGTGGAATCAGCTTTATTGAATTTCGCCAAAAATGCGTTTATAATCCCCCGCCCCTGCATGCACATGATATTCATGTCCTTGCTGCCCATGTGGAAATGTCCCTTTTTATGGTGATAAAATTAAATTTGTCTTTGTCTCTGCCTTGCCTCACCTTTTAAGATACCATCCTTAAAAGGCACCAGTGATAGATAGCTTGGTGAGTCTGAGCTGTATCTAGTTGGTACCTGGCTTGAGTCCCTGATGTTGGGAGGTGATTTTCTGCCATTGTACAGGAAAGACTAAGCAGAATCTGGAATTTTCTGTAGTAAGTGAGGAAGGTCATGAGGAAGGAAGAACTTTCTCTTTGACTCGTTCTTGCCTTTCTGAGCAACTCAGGAAGTTTGACATGGGCAGTTCTCCATGATGGGCGCCCAGTGGTGCCAAGAATGGCAGACGTGCTTTGGAGGTGTAAGGCTTTAGGTACTTCTCTCGTCCAGCTGAGCAGCTCAGAGCCACCATCCAGTGAGGACTTGGATGAGACAGAGGTAATGACCACATGTGGGGAAAACCACCAGAAGCGACAGCAAAATTAATAGCCAAGCTCTGGCTGTTGCACAAATGGAGAACATTTGTCATTAACAAAGAATACCCCAAATTTTGGGGGGAGTTAGCCCCCCATCTGACAATGATGTAGAAGCAGTGACCCAGTCAGCTTTTAGCCATCTGTGTCTGCAGAGGAGGTTCTGATCCCTCCCTTTCAACGGGCGATGAGCTTTTGTTCCTGTTTTTGCCGCTCCATGAGCAGACTAGTTTAGTACAAGGTGAAGCTCTGCCTTACATCATCTGGAGCCTGGAGCTGATGGAGGAAACAGCCCCCAGTGTCTACTGAGCAGGACACCTCGCTGAAAGCACCAGAGCCCTGGGGACGGCGGCGGCAAGGCAGTCACGGGGAGCCTGGCACTTGTCTGCCTGCAGGTCCACCCTCTCCTCCTTGCCAAAGTGCCACATCTGCAGTCAATAAGGGCCCACAAGCTGGCTCCTCCTCATTAGAGGAGAGAGGGCAGCTGGCAGGGGATCCTCCAAGGGCTCCCAGGCACGGGAATCAGTCCCCTCCCAGTCTGGAATAGCCCAAATTTGGTGACTTTCTGGGCACGCTGTAAAGGACAGCTGTTTGACAGGGTCTCCAGAGGAAGCTGTGGGTATGTTTCCTACATGATGAAGGATATAGGTGGCTGGCCAAGTGCCCACAGAACTGATTTTAATGCTGTTCAGGTTGATTTTACTTTTCGGTGCTGTATAGTCCATTATACACAGTGCCCTGGACAAGCATGTGTTGTTTCAAAATGAACCCAAACCCATACTATTTTAAACCCAAACAAACAAGAAAGGAAAGAAATACATATTGCAAAAGACCCTTTGGGCTTTTTAGAGGGCCTTCTCAAACACTGGGAGGCTGAAGATGAAAGACCTGCTTGCCTTTATCTAACAAATAAGACTTCTGTTATTTTTATTGGCAATAAATACTTGATTATGTAGCCATAAGCAAAACTGAAGCATTAACTTCACCTATGCATGTAGCACTGACCCAGAAAAGTATTTCCGATAGTATTAAGCACCCAGATGATCTCGGGATAAGTGATCAATGGACAGTTAAGTATGTAACATAACATAACCCAAAAGATGATCAACAAGAAAGATCACACACAAAAATTAACTGAGAGGAGGCACAAGAGCTGCTTCCTAGACCTTATGAAGTAGAACACCCAGCGATATCTATTTTGATACGAAGCCTCCAATCACACTTCATGGTATTACAGATTAATAAAACAGCTCCTTCGGTACGTCTCTTAAAAGTCATTGCTAAGTGAGCTCAAGTGTTGTATAACGCTTGAAAAGTCCTTCTACCTGCTATAAGTTTAGGGATATTTATTCAAACAGTCTAACTGTAGGGCACAGCCCAGACAAGTCCTGCTTTTTGCTAAGTGATTGTCACTACTATCCCAGAGTTGAATCTGGGGCTTTTGACAGAAAAAGACCTCCTATCTTTTGCTGCATTATTGAAATGCTACAGATATTTGGCCAAAACACAGAAGTGACACACTACAGAAACATTCACAGCTGCAGGAGCAACGAAACCACTACAACACTTTCATTAGGCTGACCTTTTCTCAGGAGAAGCTACAAGATGTTTACAATTGATCACCTTTCTACACAGCATTCAGTATATTCTGATAACAAAAACAGAGCAAGTGGAGATCAGGTTCTCGGGCTCCTGAAAGCCGTGGCTTACCTGGCTCCACTTCATGCCATCCACTTGACTGGCTGCCACTTCCTGGAGAGCGCCCTTGGCTTGTATAAAACGGCTCCTCACCAGGACTGTCCATCTCATCCTCCACAGACTTGAGACGTTTTGTGGAGCTGAGAAAGTAAAAACACATCATAACAATGTATGGAAAGGAACAAAGGCACTTCTGTCGAGACCTTCCTTGCTAGCCCTGCTTGGGACTAACTTCCTTGCTAGCCCTGCTTGGTTATGGACACTGCAACAGATTCAGGGTCCTGAGAAGGGGAAGGTGAGTCCTGCACAGCCATCCTGCCCACTCAGCCTCTCAGCATCCACTTCTTGTTTCTGATTTGCTTTGTTGCCGATGACTAAGCTTCAGTGAGATACAAAACAAGCTCTCACAGAGTCCAGACTGAAGCACTAAGCACACATAAGTGTAACTAAAAGACAGTTTAACACTCAGGCTTTTACAGATCACAAAGTAGGACACTTTTTATAATGCACAGATGTCAATAAAAAGGGAAGAATTTAATTTGTATGGTGTGATTTTTGCAATTTGAATGAGTACAGTAATGACACATGAGACTTATTTTAGCTGTCGTATTTTTTCCACAGGTTATTCTGAAAGACAAATTATCAGTTCAAACTTATATTTTCCATCTTTTAACTGCAGCCCTTAAATTAACCCAGCTTTTAGCCCTGTAAGAAGAAACGTAGGAAGTGAATGATGGAGGAATCCATTCTTGGTTCAAATGTTCATGTTATGCTACAAGTATAAGTGTTTTACTCTGTAACTGAACGCCATCAAGCACAAAAAGGCCCCAGCAGGTCTCTCTGGCCAGTGTCAGTACTAAAGCACTCCCTTGTGATGCCCTACACCTCCCTCCCCAAAGGCTCAGGAGACAGAAGAGCCCTTTCAGTGGTCTCTGGTGGCCATTGGCTCAGACTCCAGTAGTTCTGCAGGGAGAGGAACCCAAAGCCAAAGACACTCAGCTTGGCTCTGTGTTCTATAATGAGTTGCACAGACTGCGTGGGGACGTTACCGAGAATTTCTCTTCTAAGTACTTTTCCAAGGCTGGGTCAGCTCACTTATTTTTTTTTCCCCAAATCTGTATTCTATTAAGACTTAAAGCGTTCAAGAACAGGCTCCTCTGTGTAGGGGGAACATACTTAACAGGCATAAAATATTCCACTGCAGTTTGTATTGGTTTAAAACTCGCAGCCTCTCCGCAGCTCCCCACCCGAAGGCCTGCACAGGTAGGAGCTGGCGGGTATGCAAAATCAGTTTGTGAGAAACAGGAAGAATAAGGCTTGTGGCATGTGCGGAATGCAGGTTTGGCCATTCCTTAATGTAGAGAATTGTTATGTGTCAATAGGGGAAATTGTGTGCATACAATATAATTACTGCCTGATCATTCTGCTGAGTCTGTGTATTTAAGGAATACTTTTTTTTCCTGACTGGGAACAGCCTAATGAGAGGAAAACAAACATATTACCAAGTTATTAACTACCCATGCTGTTTATAATTAGCTCCTTATCAGTGGTAGCTATTTGCAGAAGAACCGAAGAGCAACAACCGAGCTCTTAAGTAACATTAATAACCTCACTTTTTTGCTTCTAGAGTCCCAAGTAAATTCTACCTGAGAACGGTGTTAATGACAAGCACTGTAGGCTATGAAGTTTTACACACAAAAAAGACAGAGCACAAAGTTTTTAACTGATGTGTATCGGGAATTGTAGTCACCAAGCTCCATAATGTGCACACTAAGTGCAAGATCTAGATTATTCCTCCAGTCACTGCAAACTGGGAGAAGTTCTTGTGAAGAGCCTGTCTTTAAAGTTGTTTGGTTGGTTTTAACGTAAACCAACTACATTCAAACTGTAGAGACTTTATACACATGTACTTGCTCGCTGCAAAGCTGGTGGCACTGCAGACTGAGACAAAAATGTAAACGAAGCCGGAGCTGAAGTCAGATTTTCTTGTCATGCCTTAGAAATGAGTGATCTTTTTTGGCTGTGGGGGGAAGAAAAAAACCAATCTGGTTTCTTAATAGTGCTCAAGAGTACTAGAGTGACTGGGCTTGTTTATAAATCTAATCTCATGGATGGTTAAAGGGAAAAAGCCAGAAAGTATCCTTGTTTGATAGTTGGCATCTAAACCAAAATCAAAATCCAACTGGGTAGTCATCTGCATTAATAATACTGGTTTCCAGTGGCTGATTCACAGATTTGTAAATGCAGTATGAAAATTAAAATGCACTACAGGCCAAGGTCCTAAAACAATGTTAGTCTCATAGATAACACTTTATCTGCATACAAATCTATCTTAAGTCTTTTCTTTCCTGCTAGGCAAAGCCGCACATCTCGCTATGCTCCAAATTCTCTTCCGCCACAAGTGAAACTCCAGCAGTTCCAGTGGAACTTCTCCCAGTACCCTGAGATACAAGCCAGAAGTTATATGAGTCAATGCAGCAGTTTTTTCTTCAAGCTTGTACTTATAAAAAGAACTTGAACAGCAATCCAGTTGAACATTCAGCTCTGTGAGTCTGAAACAGCTCCACATTTTGAGGCCCCTGAACAGCTTGTCAAAGGATTTAATGGTTACTTTCCCAGATGACTAATGATGCTGGCCTGGGTTTCCAAGTAACCTGGTAGTAGGCAGAGATTAAATTACCTGGTAGAGGATGTGCTAGGTAAAGACCTCCTCATTGCTCCTGGGCTCATGCTGTAGTATGAAGAACTTTCCAAATCTGAGAGGGAGAAATTAGGGCCTGTTCCTGCAGCTATCGGTGCTGGGGAAACAAAAGAGATTGCAGTCAGTAAGTCATGTGAATAAGGCATGAATTGCACTTCAAAATCACTTTCTTCTTCCTCATGAGTGTGTTTAGTTTCACGATGAGAACAGGTGGGACGAGGAAATTAGGAAATGCTAATGGTAACTGGCACTGCAATCAAGAAGATGTAAATTTTATCAAGAATACAATGTTCCATGACATAGATTCTTTCTTGCATTCCTCCTTTTTTAAAACGAAGCAATTATGGCAAGGCTTTCTTTAAGTACTGCTTTTCTACTAATATAATTCTAACATTTAATGAAACTTGTTGCTTTTGCTTTTAGGACAACATTGCATCTATTGGCATAGTTACAAATAGGCTGCATCATCCCTGTAGTGTGCTTGGCATAATCTATAAGCAGTATAGGCAGGCAAATACACAGCACCTCAGGACCTTTGGTATGTACGTGATGTACATCCACAAGCACAGAGGTTACAAATGTTCCTTGGAGAAAGCACAAAAGCAAATGAGAAACCTGAGTTCTTTTCTGCCTGTGAACATCTGAGTTTTCCTCTGGCCTTTCCTCCAGCTAAATCAAAGCTAGAGATATATGACCTTCAAAGACTTTTCTCCAGCAGTTGGCTTCCACTGTTCACCTCTCATTACCTTATCCAGCACCTAAGTTTTACTGTAAAAGTTATGAATACCTTTCATTTCCCTGTCCTGGAGCCTTGGTTTTACATTAAAACATAATGAATTCCTATACACCCTGAAGTTTGCAGGCACAAGCCTATGAACTCTGGGAACAGAAAAGGAACCGAGCAGCTTAATGTTAAAGTCAACAAATAATGCATTTCACAAAGAAATGCCACTGTACAACAAATGGTACCACATCCACTGTGCTATTTACAGGACAATACAACTTTGGGAGCTGACAATTACAGATGATGATTTTCTCCCACATTTCAGACACATCTGAAAGAGGACGTACTGCACAAGAAAACGCACAAGCTTGGCCTGGAATGTATTGTCTGAGAGCCCTGATTCACAGCAACAAAGGCGAAGCAGTCTCAATGCCACCCAAGGATGCTGAGCCAAGTTTAATCTTTGGTCTGAGAACCTGGCCCATTTTCAAACATGAGAAAATCTTTCACTCTGACGGGGCAGGAGTGAGGAAATGAAGACAGGATCATTCCTATCACCCAGCTAACATGTCTGGGCTGAAACACAGGCTGCTGGGAGTGCTGCCATTGACGGTAGTGGGGCCAGTGTTTCACCCCAACTCTTAAGGAGCTCACAATGTCAGATTTGACAGAGGAATAATGTAGCCTTGCAGCTGCCTCATCATCCCCACAAGACAATTAGTTGTTGTTTGGCAAGGATCTTTTAAGAACGTCATTGAGACAGAAAGGGAACAGCCTCGATAGCCGCCGACTTAAAGCATGGGATGGAAAATACACAACGCCATTAAAACTGGAGAAAATCTGGAATGATCATTAAAAGGAATTAAGTTGGGAAGTAATTTATGACAAGAACATTCAAACCCTTTGTTATCTTCTCTTAGCTATCACACACTTCCTGCACACTGGGTATATATGAAAGGGTGTGTTAACAGAAAGAAACTAACATTAAGCACAGTAAAATTAACTGGTTTTATCAATTTGTGCTTTCTGCAACAGTTTCCTGACAGCAGCTACAAGAGGCTGTAAAACTGATGAATTTGCATGGAAAAAGAAACCGGTGTAAGTAATTTGTGTAAAAGGTAACACGGACATGGGCTGCTATAATTCAGACACCCTGCAGATAGCAGACTGCTGCAGTGTGAGCAGTTATGGGTTAGAAAAATGACCACACTGCAGTCAGTCTGACTTGAATGGAAATCAATCATAAAGGTACTCTCTGCAGCATCTACTCCACAGTTTTCAGCAACTTCCTTGCCAAACAGATTTGTGCTCTGTAAACCCTTTGCTGATCAATTCCTCTGCACCCTCTACCTACCAAAGCCTTACTTACAGGTTAAGCATACTATTTTCCAAATGGGAACATTAAAAGGCGAGCACTAAATTAAAGCACCGTTTCTTTCTGAGGCACGATGAATTTCCTAGGCACTGCAAAATTTATGAAACAGTTTTATTCCAAACAGATATGGAAGAAAAACTGGTCTGTGAATAACGCTTCTCTTCTTTCTCTCCCTCCTGCCTCTGTTGATTGCTCTCTCCCCGAATCCTGCCCATTTCTGTTCCAAGCCTTGAACTGGCCCTATAGGAAAATGAAATGTATCTCCAGAGCAGGGGTGGGGTAGGAAGAACGTATTGCTAACGCTGTGTAAACTTAGCACAAAGTAGAAAGGGCTAATCGCACAGTAATTTCCGCCCGGGGTAGCAAACATGAAGGATGCTTTGTCACAGGCCAAACCACTCAAGAACCTGTTTGCAACCTGAGGGTTAAAGAACTAACCTAATCTCTAATATACACCAAGAGATCTAAGCAGCAGAGGTTAAAGTGCCTGGCTAGCCTACGGCAGTGAGTACCTACAACCCTTTGGCAGTCCTTACACAGGAGCCACTATCCTGCCACAACCAGCTCAAGGTCTCTGGCCCTAAAAGTGGTTTGGCAAACATTGCCCATGTTCTGAACTCCTTTCTCCTACCTGCCTGATGGGCACATATTTGATGCCTTGCCTTTCAGCAAAGGGTATGCATACCTTTGCTCACAGTCACTATCACAAAGCACAGCAATGTGCTGATGTGCAGAGCCCAGCCTGAGACTGTCAGGAAGAGGTTAACGTTTTCAATCTGCATGGCGGAAGGTTGCTTCCTCTTCCTGGCTGGGTTGAAGCCCTGTGTGCTTTCTCCCTCTGCTTCAGCCTCCTCACACCTCCTGTGCTAGGCTTTGGCTGCGGGGAGCTCACTGCTTGGCATCTGCCTCCTCTATTCATCCTTGTGTTTTGCCCACAAGAGTGGCCAGGAGGCATCCAACCTGCTCCTAATGGCTTTTCACACTGCCTTGTGGACTGTCCTCCTCACATGTGCCCAGAAAGCTGATGGGAAGGGAACACTTTCATCTATTCACAGGATTCCCCACTCTGGAGAGTAAGCAAAGGGATCAAAGGGATGCAAACTGTAGCCAAACTCTGCCTAAATTAAACCTCTTCATTGAAGAAGAAATGCTCTGCAGCATGACCTCCTGATAGCTCAGGAACATCTCCCGAACAGGAAAGGATGTCAGAAACTGCAGCTGCGAGTCAAAACAACAGTCTCCACCTATGTGCAGGCATCCAGATTTCATCTGACCCGGGGCCCTGATCTGGCAGGGGGTGAGGAGGAAGGACCCCTCTTCCCCTCCTACCCAGTGATGTCTGTAGGCTTTCCATGCAAACAAACTGATGCCAGCCTCAGCTCCCATTTCAGCTGCTGGCATTTGTGCAGATGGGACACGTTTTGCTCACTCTGAGTGGAACAGAGGTATTTCACCCAAAAGGAGGAGGAGGAGGAGGAAGGTGGGTCCCTCCCCTGAGCACCAGCACTGTGCTACTGCCAGGGACACGGGGCAGCATCACCTACTCCCTCCGCTGCCAGCCTGTTAGCTCAGATCTTCACCCAGAATGGCAAGAAAAATAACAGAGAAATTAACAAAAATCCCTCTGACTTAACCCAATTGGAATATTTGTTTTGAAAATTTTATTGAATTACAGAGCAGGAAACCCACTAAATAAAACCAGCCAGGCTGGCATTTGTCTTCCTTGGAATCCAGCGCTCGTTTTTACTCCTGTTAATATTAAGTTTCTCTCTCTCCCATTTTTATGTATTTATTTTTGCAAAGGGGCTGGGATGTGACTAAGATCATTACGCGAGTAACGCTGCAGCGAAGTGATAATGTGTTTAAGGTTAAATGGGAGAAACATGACATTCGACTAATAAACTTTTTCCTGTGTTGTGACTCCATAAACAAAGGGAAACACACTGTGCTGCTGCTGCTGCTGCCGAGGGGAAAGGGGAGCTGGGTGCTGGGCTCTTTTACTTGCAAGGCTTTTGTTTCCTACACACTGTATCATTAGATTCAAAGAGGTTGTGGCGACTACAACAGATATGAAATGTGTGATGTTCATTTTAAAATTACAAGTACAGCCTGCTATTGACCATCTAATTATGCTGAGTTCCATTTATAAACATAGCAAACCACTAAGTTTATAGAGACTTTTTGTGCTGCTTTAATAGGATATTGATCGAGAGCAAGGTTTGAGTGGACTGCCATTGAATTGTGTAATGGCATACAAAAGGCAAGGTCACGGCAACTGTTCACTCTATGCCTGCAGTCTATTTTTTATTATAATCTTTTTTTTTTCCCCTTCCTCTCATACCCAGGCCCACACAGTATGCTTTGGATTGCAGTGCTTTGCTAAGGAATATAGAGTATCTTTTTAAATGTTAATTTTCATGCTGCTGACTTTAACTACCTTCACTCCTGTAATGCTTAGTATAGCAGAAAACATACAGGCTGCTGTTTAGAGTGAGCTGTTTTATTACACCCCAGCTCCCACACACGTGCTCTGTGTAGAAGAGAGTGTCTTCTCCTCTCCTGGGCTATGAGAAGGCAGCAGTGTCCTCCCTGCCCCTTGCATCCACACCTTGCCATAGGCACCCAGCATGTTCTAGGGTGCCCAGAGAAGCTGTGGCTGCCCCATCCCTGGCAGTGTTCAAGGCCAGGTTGGACACAGGGGCTTGGAGCA
>JAVHNF010023914.1:25535-36386 GCA_034783455.1 Micropsitta finschii | reverse complement strand
GCTGCTGCTTCTCTCCCCTCATGATCGTCGCTCATGGATGCCCCTCCTCCCCCCTCATGATATCCCATCATGGCCGCCCCTCCTCTCCCTTCATGGTCTTCCCTCACAGCCAACCCTCCTTTCCATTCATGATCTCCCCTCATGGCCACCCCTCCTCTTTCCTCATGATCTCCCCTCATGGCCACCCCTCTTCTCCCCTTGTGATCTCCTCTCATGGCCTCACTTCATCTTCCCTCATGGCCTCACCTCGTGGCTGCCCCTCCTGTCCTCTCATGATCTTCCTTCATGGCCACCACTACTCTCCCCTCATGATCTTCCCTCATGACTGCCCCTCCTCTTCCCTCATGATCTTCTCTCATGGATGCCTCTCCTATGCCATCATGATCTCCCCTCATGGCCGTCCCTCATTTCCCCTCAGGATCTCCCCTCATGGCCGCCCCTCCTGTCCACTCATGATCTTCCCTCATGGCCGCCTCTCATGATCTTCCCTCATGGCCACCTCTCATGATCTTCCATCATGGTCACCCCTCCTGTCCCCTCATGAGCTCCAAGAGTATCTGTTATTACAAAGAGGAATGTTTTCATTCCCTTGGTTACCAGGAGACACAAGGGAAGAGAAGATTCAAGGGACTCTCCCTACAACAGTCTCATGTCTTCCCAGCATGCTCAAAGCACCCGCACAGGACTGTGCTTTACCAGCAAATGGCCAGCGTGTCTTTCAGCATGAGGGAATAGCACATCTAGAGACTAAGGAAGCAGAGAGAGAGAAGAGGGGGAAAGAAAAGCAAAAAAACTCCACCAGAATGGGAAAAGCAGTAGAAGTAATTTCGGATGAGAAGAGAGGCAGCAGATAATGGAGAAATATAGGTGCTAGGGTAGCAATTGCTATGTAGATTTGGAGAAGATCAGTGAGTAGTGAAATAACAGGGCATTTGGCAATGTTTTGTCAGCCTCTGCAAGTAGAGATGACAGCCTAGAGTACACTGCCGGGTCTTGGGTTACCAGCATCTTTGGCTTCTGGCAAGCTACCAGTCATCAGGGTACCAAGCCACCAACTGCAGTGTAACATTTCCACCCCAGGACCACACCACTGAGAAGACTTTTAACTGGGGCGAGCTCTGAATGACCCACAGCTGGGTCAGGCTCTATTGCCAAACCCTTCGGGCCACCAGACATGGCTCACTTCTGGAAAGGTTAGACAGTCGCTCTGGTACTCACCATGACTATGTTGGCCAAGTGGGCTGAGACAAGAGCATACACGCCTCCAGAGGAGCCCACCACAGGCGCAGTCATATCAGCTACTGACACTGCCAGGGACCCTGGGAAAAGGAACAAGGGTTTGTGACAATTGTCAGCCAAATAAACACACTTTCTCTTGCTCTACATCCCTGTTACTGCCTGTTTAGTGGTAATTGCTGCAGGTATCTGAAAGAGGAGGGGGGAAATCAATTGGCTTGTGGAGCTAATTCAGTCCTGTAAAACTGCCAAGACAGTGACTGATTCTTCTGCACCTACTTTAAAAGCAGCCAAGCAAGGTAGCAAAGTATTTTCAAACCTATACTGCAAAAAAAGCACTTACACCCTGGTTAAAACAACAAAGAAGTGGGAGACAGATGTCTATATCTTGTTCCTCACCTGAAGATAAAATACAATTAGCTACCATGCTGGCAAGACAAATATTTGCACTGTGAGAAAGAACAGGGGACTTGTTACTTGGCACAGGCCCCTGGTCAAAGCACAACCTGTTACTTATGAAACTTTAGAGTAAAACTAGCTACAGATAACCTGGGTGGAGGCAGTAAACACAAAATAGCAAATGACAGGTCAATCACATAAAGGCCCCACTAAAAACAATACACAGTCCAAACACAGACACTTGCTTCTCATCCCAATTGGAGGCTGGGATATGCTCAAAGCTCCTTTCGCTGCAGACTTGAAGAGTAATTTAAGAGATATAGAGACAAAGGCAGACAAGGTAAGGAGAATGAAGATCTTAGTGATAAGCAGGAATGAGAAACAGATTCTGGGCCAAGAAAAGTGCTGAGGTTCTACCAGCCAACTCTGCTCATAGCTCCCCTCCTTTGCTTCATGGCCCTACGACTTCTCAGCTCTTAAACACTGCCACTAAGGAAAAAATTAATGAGAAGTTAAGAAAGAAGTAATGAGAACTTGGAGTTAAGTCCTCAGACACTGCACTGAGTCTTGCAATCTCAGCCTCAATGTGTCTTAGTAAAGCCAGATAAATGAGATTAAATGGATAAAAGTAGGGAGTGGCCGCTGTGGCCCATGTCAACATTTTACTGCTTCTTCCTGATTGTTTAGGAGCTGTGTTATCTTCATATTGCCAGATCCTCAGCATAAGTAGGCCTCTTTCTCTTCCAACACATGTCAAAGGATAATGAATGTTTAATAATTGGCTAACAACTCAAACAGGTAAGTGTATCATGGGATGCTTTTCTGTGTGGGACTGTCTGGTCATATTTGTAGTTCCAACCTGCATTAAGAAGTTTTTCATTTCCATTGGCACTTTCTTCTACAATTTATAGATGATAAGGTGTGAAAGGCTAGTCTGTGAGGATGTGGCGGCTTGTCTGAGAAAAAAATGGGGTCATTTGTGTAGCATAAATGAACCAGTAGTGCTGGGTGGGCTAGTGAGCCTCATACAGGCACTGGCTACAAGCTTCCAGAGCTCTGGACATTCAGCCCAGCCTAACCCTTACTAAAACCTGCCTCTGCCCCTGTGAACCATGGCCACAGGCAACTCTCAGTGCTCACCTGGGCTCAAGTGCAGCAGATTCAATGCTCACCATACCTTGCACAGATGTGCTATGTGTATTTACATGTATACAAATGAGGCCTCAGGGTTGGTAGGTGAATCTATGTAGAAAAGTTTATGTCTGGAAAGCTACAGACTGGGGACCACTTTAGTTAGTGCTTACTAAAATAAACAAGCTAGGGATGGTGCAGCTGGTCTGCTCACTCCTTTTTCTGCATTAAATAGTGTTGTGTTTGTACCATCCCTAGTCCTGTGTCCTAGTCCAATTATTCTTTCTCCAGTGTCTCTGCTGGAATGTAGGATTTATTAGTACCTAATGCTGCCCATTTTACAAAGGCTTTATCTGCTCATTATGGAAAATGATAAAATTATGTAGCTGGAAAAAAAAACACCACAAATCTTCAACTAAGGCGGTCAGTTGTTGTCAGAGTTCCCCTGTGAAGCTGTTGAATGTTCTCACACCCTCCTCCTGTTTTAATTAGATGTTGATCTATTGTCAGCTAACCTCCATCACCTCCAAACTGCTGGAAATGCCAAACACAAATAAAAGCAATACAGCACAACCTAAAAATCAATCAAAGCCCATGGCTTATGATTAAATTAATTTCCAGATTCCTGTGCACTGCTCACAACCTACAACCAAATACTTCTTGCTTACTCAGGCTGCAGAAAACTGTAGCATATTTCCCACTTCCAGCCTCCAAAACAATTTCAGCACACAGAAGATCAGTGGACTGCTCCTCTTCCGCACCCAAATGTCACAAAACATTTCCTACACAAAAGACCATTTTCAGATTACTTCTCCATCTGGGCCATCCAAAAATGTCACCTACCTGCCACAACTCCAGCAACGTACACAAAACTGATTCGTGCAGCTCCATGCACCATTTCCAGGGGAACTCCAACCAAGAGCTGGAGGACAACATTGAGTCCAAGGTGTTCTATCCTGCGGCAATGAAAAACAACAGTTATCCTCTTTTCTAAATTCTTTTGTCTCCCTTCTCTACCCTCGAGACAGAGGTATCTTGGAAAGGAAATCAATGAGCATCTGCTTCATGGAAGTAGATTATGACACTGGGTGAAACCTGAAAAAAATCAGACTAAGAGCTGCAGTGTTTCTTCCCTCCTTGCTGCTCATTGTCCTTCACATCCATCCAGGTCCATTCAGGTACCTCACAGCAAATTTGAGCCTTAGTCAGACATTTTTTGTTGTTGTTGTTGTTGTTTGAAGAAATCAAATAATTTGTCCAAAAAAGCAGCAAGATGGCAGCAGAGCCTGGAACAGAAGCCCAGAACTTGACCTGGTCCTCCCTTCTCCCCTCCTAATAATACAGCCTTTCCCTGCACCTATTGCACTGCTATGATGGGGAGCAGATATTAAGTCAAGAGCAAAGATAAACTTAATATCCAAGACAGCTGCCATTTCCTTGTAACATATAATGCTGCTTTACTGTTTGTGCTACCTGACCACAACCCTTTTCTGATGTGCCTGCTTCAGTGTGGTCATGGTCAGAATGGGAAGCAGAGGACATTTTTATCTCTGGTTAGACGAGACACAAGGTGTATTCACTAAAGCTTTCTGTTCACCTTCCATTATATTCAATAGCAAAACTCCTGCTGAACACAATAGGGAAAGCTGAGCTGAGACTGGACCTGTAGAGAACTCCACTGTGCATGTTGTGCAGGACCACTTGCAGCCTAGAGGTAGAGTGTGACAGCTAAGATTAAATCTAAGCATATTTGGTGCAGACTCCAGTGCAGCAGTTTTCTCCTGTGCTGAATCAAGTTTCAAAGCAAGCTCTTTGTTGCTCTAATAAATAGCACTTAACAAAACTGTCCTGCTACTTTTCAAAGCTCTGTACAAATATTTACCTGTGTTTTTGCTATCTACAGGATCTTCCAGTGAGGTGACAGCACACCAGGCTCCCAAACAGGGCCCTTCTAACACCGTGCTAGGGTCTGAGATGTACCCTGGGCCCACAGGGCTGTGACCTTGCTGAATGACAAGGTCACACTGGACCCAGGGGTAGACTGTTCTGTATGAAGAGTGCCTGAGTCTGCTTACAAAGCAGGGGACCGAAACGACACAGTGATACCCTTAACAGAGAAAAGGCATCTTTTGGGGTAAAAAGTGCAAAGTAGCTAATGCACTGGAAATCTACATCCTATTTCATACAAGAAAAGAATTGCTTACAGCCAGCCACCAGCAATCTTTGGTTTAAGTTATATGGATATATAGATATATAAGACCACTGTTTTGGTCTTTCTTCATGTTACCATAGCAATTTCCCATATACATCAGAGATAAACACTATCAGAGGAAAACACTGATGGTGAGATGCAGTAATGACAGATCAGTCTCGTAAATGAGATTTTAAAGTTGGACCGGAAAGAACTGCTAGAAATGATACAGCAGGAAACACTCCTTTCTGCATAGCTTAATAGGTTTGTTTTCACTGAATGTCTCTCCAAGGATAAATTTCTCCCCTGCACGAGCCACTCAGCACTTCCATTTGTCATTATGGGAAACTGCTGCATGTAACTGAGGGTTTTTTTATTGCCTTGCTCAAGACTTTTGAAGCCATCGGGCATGGGCATATTCTGGCACTTGCTCTGATCCTGCATGTTCACAGCACCTAGGAACAAGCAGCAAAGGTCAAACTGAGATCATAGAAGAGTCAAAGCATCCAAGTGCCCTTTCACAGAGGGGAGGGCAGAAGCTTTGGCTGGCACATAGTCAATAAGGTGGCACCTAACACTTTCACACAAAGCACTGGGTCTTATTTTTTATATAGGAAGCTTTTGTAAGAGCTTGGCTAAGTTTGTCCCAGACTCTGAAGTGACTGCTCTGATTCACAGCTCTTCTTAAAAGACTTTGCAGGAGCAATCCCATTCACTTCTCCCCATCACACTAAAAGCTTTGAAGGCTCCACAGTCGATGAGCACCCATAAAATATAATTAGCCTTTGCCAGTGCTGAACGCGTCATTCTTGAAATGACAATTTCATTGATTTATTAAAGAATTTCTCCTTCCCTGGGACCAAACAAATGGGACTGAGCATCAATGCAAGTCATTAGTTATGGCAGTGTTACAAATGCCTGGGCCCCAGATAGTCAACGTCTGCTTTCCATGAAAGCAGAAGGGCAGAATTTACAACTTTGCCTTTTCAGCCCTGGACAAAGCTCCCTCCATCAGGACCAACACACAGCCCAGGCATTTTTGGCATCTTCCTAGAGGCACAGCCAGCCAAGCCTTAGCAACTGCTGTCTTCTTGGACACCTTCTGGCTGTCACTTGCTCTTCAAAACCCAGTGCACTAAATTAAGGAGCATTCCACATTACCATATTAATGTCTCAGCTGGAAACAGGATAACAATAGAGCCCATGGCATTGTGTTAGCCTTTCCTTTGAAAACAAGAGGAGAATGATGGGCTTCCACAAACAAATGTTATTACCTTTCCAAGATTTATCTGTTCTCTTGATATGAAAGCAGCTTAACACAGAGAAGTTAGCATTAAATGAACATTTAACATTAACTCCAGATACTGCAGATAAATCATGTGCTTTATTGCTTCAGCAAGACTCTCCATTGTTCTGAAGGCTACATAGCTAAAGAACTTGGAATCCATCACAAAGACAGTGAGTCTCCTGCACACCACCTTCCCCACTGGCCATCTCTGAGCCTGCCACAGATGTGAAATAAACCTGAGCTATTTTTCAGGCAGTAAGTGTGAAGAATGCCAGAGTACTGCCTGCCACAGGAAAGGAAAGGGTGAGGAAGGTTGCCCATGTTAGGAAAGCAGGCCACAATGATACAGGAAGACATTAAATGCTGCACAAATTGTTCCCCTTGCAGATGCCCCTCTTCAGGTATATCCCAAAGAGATCTGCAGGCACCCAAGTGATACGGTAAAACATCACCACCAGAAGAATACTCAGGTACAAATTAGCTAACATTAGTTAAAAATGAAGTGTTTCATGCTTTTACAAGCCAGTTTTCCCCACATCCTCAGCGATGAAAATTTCCAATTCTCTTTTTACCTAACCAGCCTCATGTCTAAGCCCAGCAGTCTCTACTGGCAGATTGAAACCTATATATAATGGACTCTGGAGGGGGATTTAGCACACAAAGTACAGATGTTGCCCTTCCAGAAGTTTCATCTATAACTTTTTTCCTACTCTCCCCTCAGGGGGAGTCTGTTCTGCCCTACAGTTTTTAGTCAGAGATTCGGGGCACATCTCGTGCTTAAAGGCAGATACACACTGAGGCAGTTATTCCATGGCAGAGAAGAGACATCAGCATGTCTTCCACCAGAGACATGGAAAAGGGAAAAGATCAGCTTGATCTTTCTGGCCTTTCATAGAACATTGACTGATGGGAATATAGGCTTTCTATTTCAGAACAAAGGATCTTTATCCATTTTCAAACTATAAACTACTGCTAGAAAGCTTGTTTCTGTGGTTTTTCAATGACAGAATTAAAGAAAATTGCAATTATCTGCCAGGAATGTGTGAAGATAATGATCTGAGAAACCACGCAGGGGGTGGAGTGTTTTGTACAGGGATGAACTTTCCTGTGCCACTCACTCATCACCATGGCATCACAAACATTACACAATTAAGTCTCTGACTCTTGGGAGGACTAACACAGTTGAGAAGCACAGTCAGAATTCCCATGCCTTGTATTCTCTTCCCAAGTCAGCTACATACCTCCCATGGAAAGAAGGAGGATTCATTTTACTGTGCACCTTCATTTTGCATTTTGCATTAGATGGACCATTCTTTGTCCATCTGGTCAGTCGAGATTGGCAACTTTTCAGGAACACTGGTGGTGGTACAGTGTGTACAAAATGGGAGTTCAATCTTGACTCGGGCTTCTAGGCGTTATCTCAGTCCCTACAGAAGGGACAACATCACTAAGTGATGACATACCAGAGGCACAGGAAATTTAATTGACTTTTCCAACCTCAGCTAGGAAGCCTAGCAAGAACACACCATGTAGGTTTTAAATACCAGTCCAACATCTTTGCAGATTTGTTCTACCACTTGCACAGCTTCTCTGGAGGGAAACTGGCCTTCGATATGGTGAGTTTTAGGAAGCATTCACTGGAAAGTGCACAGTAAGAGGAAGGTGTGGTCCCAGCACTGCTGGGGAGAAGAGCAGCATCTATTAAGTTCCTTATGCTGCCTCCTCCCTTCAGAGGGCTGTGAAGGTTCCCCCCTCATTGCCCAACACTCCAGAAGAGCTTTAGACTTTTATACACAATTCAGAATTGATTTTAAAACATTTATTTCTGAGCTGATTCTGTTGCTTTCTCCTCCCCCTCTCTGGGGAACCTGAGCTGTGGGGAATCTCTGCAGTTTTCAAGTACTCACCCTGCATGCATGAATATGTAGGTTAGGTATCTCCAAGCCTGAGCACGGAGTTGAGGATGATAAAGAAACGCATTCTTCAGGTATAAGGGATGGCTGACTTGTAACACAAATCTGTCTAATACTACTCCGTTGTAAAGAAAAAAGGCAACCTAGAAAAGCAGGGAGATTCCTGGGTTAGCAAATGTGTTCTCTCACTGAAAAGCACTACTTTGTAGCTCAAAACCATGGAGAAAAAAGTCAAATGTATAGTATTTTTCTCCCACTTGACAGGCTTGCACAGCAGGAAAGTTCCTCGTTTGAGGAATTTGTAACACATTGGTATAACTCTATATGCAACTTTCTGTAACACACCAGCCACGGAGTCAGAAGAACTCAGCACCCTGCTGATCAGTGCCATATAATACCCTGCTCTGCTTGAGTGCATTACTCAGCAGCTGTGCAAAGATCTCATTTTGACAACAGATGAGTAGGTCAGAATATTTAACCCAGTTTTTCTTCTCTCCTTTTACTCTCCATTCACAGAACAGAGGTAACCATATAGGAATTTTTCTTCTAACTCCATTACTTATATTACCAGTTTCCCTAGAACTGTCCAGATTTTCACTCCTCAAAAAGTTTTGTTATAGTTTCCCAAATTCTGTAGTTTCGTATACAAATTGTTTCAGTGACTAATAACCATCCTTGGAGACACACGGGATCACAGTCTCCACTTACACACACATACAGATAAGCCAAAAAGGCCATCAGCTTTGCGCTTCTCCTTGTCTGAGTCCAAATTAGTTGCAATCCAGCCCTTGTTCACGCCCCAGCAAAGCCTTTGGCAGTATGAGGTGGTTTTCCAGAGAGATATAAGCACAGGGCTGAGTTGCACATCCACTTCTCAGCTATTGTGATGCATTATTATTATTATTATTATTATTATTATTATTATTATTATTATTATTGTTAATTTAGTTACAATCAGGTATCACAGAGAAATCCCAAGGCTCTATTGTCCTGGGTGATATTCAGAATTCTCTCCCAGCTCTGGGAAGCTTTGGGGTCACATTTACATCTTTTGAGCAGTTTTGCCTGTGCTGGAGGAAGTTGTGCAAGGCAATGTAGACACACAAGCCCTAATGGTATGAATGCTCTTAGGAGGAGTATCCTGGAAGCTCTGCTGTCCTGGAGATCGATACACCATCCCTTTTTTCTTTCCCGAAGCATGTTTCCTCCTTATTGTTACAGCTGAGTGAATCCCTTTCAAAGCCTCCTATTGAGTTCAGTGGGCTTTGAACAGGGGTCACAATGAGTTAGCAGCTCCTGTGGTCTGAAGAGGACGGAGCATTTACTCGCTGTTGCTTTGCAAATTGCTCTGTTTCACTGCCGTGCAGCCCATGAGACGTCTGAGGCTGGGCACGGCAGTGTGAGCATCCTCATTCCAGCCCCCAGCTGGCTTCATCCTTGATGCTCATCCATTGGGATCCTGTTGTTTATTCCTCTCATCTCCTTCCAGTTCTGGATCAAGTCTGCCGAGTTAACAAGTCTAATATGTGTCTGCCCCTGGTGTCACAAGCAGATAAGATCTGAAATCCCAGCTGGGTTCACGCTGCTGGCTCTTGGATCCTCAGTGGGATGAAAGGCTCTGGGGGACTCCAGCTGCCTGTCCCTTGGCAGCCTTGTCTAGGCTCTGCTAACAGCTAAATCCCAATACACACACATGAGGCTCTGCTGGGGCAGAAAGCAGCAGTTTTTCAGGCAGCTACAGGCTCAACTTCTTACTTAAGGGTGACCAGTGGTTCTGTACATATTCTCTTTCCATTCCCAATCAGCATTTACAAAGTGCTATGCAAAGCAGGAGTTTGCAAAGCTCCAGAGTGGCAGAAGATAAATTATTCTCTACTTTGCAGGCTTTCTCCTTCCTACTCCTGTCCCCTCACCCTTGCTCCCAGCTCCATAAAGCTGTGGAAAGCCAGTGTTGTGAGTCCAAGCAGCTCTGCGTCATCTTACATCTTGCTGGCAGTGACACCAAGAAGTGTCATAGAAATACTGATTCTGAATGAAACTGGAGGGTGCAGCTCTATTGCAAAGGGCTCTGCTAACCTGCAGCTGCTCTTTTCTTCCATGGTAACCACCAAGCTCATACCCATAAATACCCTACAACCAGACTGTAATCACAGGGTTTTGCAGATTAGTGGTTAATTGTGTTTAGTTTGTCCAAAGAGAAATTACCATGTAACTAACGCTCACTCTGCTCTAATGGGCAGAAATCACCATCTACAATTTACTCCCCCGTTATATGGCAATTAATAGCTACAGAAAAACCTGCTTCTAAAGTTTCAGTGCTTTGACATCTCTGTGGGAAACCACGCTGAGATTTAAGTGATGGGGAGCTCTTTAGCGGTCTCTAAGATAGAACCAACCAAATCAGACAACTTACTGAATTATGTGTAACCTTGTTGTGGGAGAAACATTTCTTTCTTTAAAAGTAGAATTTTGTCCTGCTATAGACCCCAGTGCAGAGGGAGATGCCTAATCTCAGGAGGGTAAATCCTTATGTGGCCAGTAATAATGTGAGACCTGAAATGTCTCTCCCTTCCTGTGTTTTTACCATTCTGCCCTTTAAGCAACGATCTCAAGCCACACCAGGGCAGGTTTAGATGGAGCTGAGGAACAATTCCTTCCCCAAAGGGTGCTCAGGCATTGGAAGAGGCTGCCCA
>JAVHNF010023914.1:0-25435 GCA_034783455.1 Micropsitta finschii | reverse complement strand
GGGGCTTGGAGCAAGCTGCTCCAGTGGAAGGGGTCCCTGCCCGTGGCAGGGCTTGGAGCTGGAGGAGCTTTGAGGTCCCTTCCAGCCCAACCCAAACCAGGCTGGAATTCTCTGCCAACTGAATAAAATGCCTGTGTGTCAGCTTAGGAAGTGCTGTAAAGTAAAAAGTGTCTGTTTTCTTTAAAACTGTCATAACAAAAGAATGAAAAATGATTTAAAAGAATCACAACTAGGTTAATATAATTTATATTGACTAAATTGCCTTTTTTTCCCTGTTGCACAAAAGTAAAGATTCCAGGCCTTTTGCTGCCTTCTGTACATGAATTGGAAGTTACTGTTTCTGACAAATACACACCGTTTTTTCCTGTTTCTTCACACTTCTCTGTTCACCTCAGGGTGCAGCCAGTGCAGCTCCTACCCTGAAAGACCTCCTGTACAGCCAGTATGTGCATCGCCCCAAGCTGCGTATTTATGAAGAAGATTGCCAGGCCCTTTCTCAGCTGATAAAGGAGTAAGCGGGGTTTTAGTCCTAAAGTATATTAGTCATTTTATTTTGTCAGCTCTGCTTGCATGCAGAGTGGCCTGAAGAAAGTTAATGCATTATATACAGGAGAAATAAAGAATACTACTTGAACTGCTTTGTGCTGGTAGCCAGTTTATTGCAGGTTTAGGGGGCACAGGGCTAATCCTGGGGAGGAGCTGTGGTTGTGGAGATACTGAAGGTTGTGTTTTTCCTCAAGTAATTGATCTTTCAATAATAGTGTTTCAGTGACATGTCAGAAGAGTTAAACGTGTGAAATTGTATCCAAAATGATCAAACATAGAAAGCAGAATCATAACAGGTCACAATCTGTTGTTAGTTCCAACATTCCAGTGTTTATCAGATCGAAATATGGTTATCACGATTTATTTCCTTATCTGAAGGACACTTCTGCTTCATTCTGCCTTTTACAATTTCTATACAAAATCGAGTTTTAGGACAGAATTTAAACTCAGTACTAAGAATTTTGATTGTTCAGAACCTCTTTGGCACCACTTCCTTGTCCTTTGGCTCCCCACCTCCTGTTCAGACCTGCCTTCAACCAAAAGACTATAGGAAATGAACTTTAAGTTGTGTGCCAGAGTTTATCAAGCATGGCCCTCATTTAATCAAGGCTTTCGAGGGTCTCTCCAAGCTGTGAAACCCAACTAAATGAAATCATTTACATGTCCATGTTTTAATTAGAACAGGGTAATTGATTGTGCAAATACCAATGTGCTGCTTTATGTGCTCAGTGCAGTTGCATCAAGATTTTATTTCAACTGTGGTTTTCCAGAGAGAGGGCATGAAGATACTTGCCTCTACAATAGTGATGGTTATCATGAACCAGGGTGGAGGGCAGCAGGTGTAGCTGTCATAGTACCACTTGCGGTCTATCTCTCGGGGCAAGGTTTCATATGCAACGTGCCGGATGAGCCTCTGTGAAAGGCTCAGCCCCGTCTCCTCCAGCAGTGCTTTGCTGCACAGCCTCCGGTTCCCCTGCAGGATGGCTTGCCGGAAGCTGTTCGACCTTTTGTTGCTCATCTGGGTAAAAAGAAAAGGAGGAAACCATGAGGACAAAGCAAGGCCTGGCACAACCATCGGGGGAGATTACTGCCAGATCCAGGCAGACAGGAGAACCACCACTGGGCTGGTGCTTTAGGAACCACATCTTGGTGATCACAGTGTGACCTACATGGGGTACAAGGAAAACAAGTACCAGGGTCTGCTATTAACATGCCGATAAATGAGGCCAGGGCAGAGATGAGGCTGCTGATGCACCTGGCTGAGCTCTCTAGCCCATTCTCCAATCTTCCATCTGCTATCTTCATCATCAGTTATCATGAGCCACACTTCTGTATCCTCCTTCCCTCAGCTCCCCCTGCTCTACACACTTCCCTGCACTTGTCATCTCTTGGGGCAGAAAATTTATTGAATGTAGCAGCAGGTACAATCACAGCATCTAACCCTTGTTGGCAGGAATTAGCTCTGGGCAAAGAAAATTATCCCTTTGTGTAAAACAAAGCTGCATGAGCAACAGCGACAAACTAAACTGGTGTACAGGCTGTCTTACCTGCTGTAAACTTGCAAGAGGGAAGGATTTCTTCTTTTAAAGCAGTTATCCTCAGAGGGGGCAGGTTTTGGGATGGTGCAGGCTATGGAGGATACAGCTAATGTGTATGTGCATTATCATCTTACATGCATAGAATGAGCTGTCTCTCTTTCTGAGCATACACTTTCTTAATTTGGATGCATAACTAAAGAAATGTGTTTGCAAATCAGGCAGATGGGGTTTTCTGCCTTGCCTGCGGCAGGGAGGGAACAACAGGTCTGAGAGAGCTTGCTCCAAGATTGGGATAATTGCTAATTAACCTTGATGACAAACAAACCTGCTGCATCAGTTACTGGCTGCACTGGCTGCATCCTTGGCAGGGAGATTTAAAAGGCTAACTATGCAGAGAGACCACTGTAGGGGTGCCTTTTACAGTAAAAGGCAACAAAGCAAACATGGCAGCCTGGTCCTCCTTCTAAATGAGCTGATAACTCATCTCGGAAACCACTGGCATCTTCAGCCTGCCAGAACCAAACAGGAGATGATGTCCAACAGAACTGCCTTCCAGTTGTCTTGGATCACACTGATTTCGGCCAATATCCCAAAGACAGCAAAGCCCAGAGCTTGTGCTCTCAGTGCCCAGCAGCCGGGTAATTGTTTCAAGCTGGACCAAGCTGCTTAAAACACAGTAATCACTGCAGGGAGCCACCTCCTGTTAATCACTGGAGGAAGGCAAAGGGGCATCCCGGGTGACAGCACTGTGACCCATTCTCCCAGCAGTTGCCCATCCCTCCTCAGCCTTCCCTTTGCAGCCTGTCCCTCCAACGCAGGAACTCACCAACTTGAGCAACACTGATGCCAACTGATCTATTTCCAGTTTTTTAACACTGGGGAAAAAGCTGGCGTTGATTCTTTTTTAGTTGTTTTAATGAGGAAAAAAGGCTCACCCTAAAAGCTTTCTCCTCACTTGGCATTTCTCCTTTGCTCTCTGTTTCCTTCGCTCATTCATGAAACATTTGTAAAAGAAAACTTCTGCAAAAGAAGCAGATAAGGTAGAGAAGGAAAAAAATATCAGTCCATGAAAATCTTTCTTCCAGTTTTCTCAAGTCAGTTTCTGGTGGCTGGAATCCTGTCCCAGGATAGAGGGTCTACTGGGTATCCAAATTCATCAGCTCTTTAGCAAAGAGGCAGTAAGAAAACTGCCTGCAAGTTAAATGCAGCAGGTTGTGAACTGCTCCAGTCTTGCAGAACATATGGAGATGTCCAGATAGCTCTGCAGAGAAGGACCTGGGGGTATTGGTTGATGAGAAGCTGAACATGAGCCAGCTTCAAGTGTGCACTTGCAGCCCAGAAAGCCAACTGTATCATGGGTTGCATTAAAAGGAGTGTGACCAGCAGGTCGAAGGAGGTGATCCTGCCTCTCTGCTCTTGTGAGACCCCACCTGGAGCACTGTGTGAGGTTCTGGAGTCCTCAACATAAGAAGGACATGGAACTGTTGGAGCAAGTCCAGAGGAAGAGATGAGGATGATCAGGGACTGGAGCACCTTCCATATGAAGACAGGCTGAGAAAGATAGGAGGCAATGTGCATGAAGAGAGATGGAGGATTAAGTCATTACTTCTGCTGTCACCAACTCTTGATGAGAACACTATTTTGTTCCTCAGACAGACTTTGGAAGACTCAAATCTTCCCAAACAGAGTCTCTCATGTATGGTCACAGTTTGAATGACTGAATTTCAGAGTTCCATAATATTGGCATTTATGAGTCAAGTATTTAATCATCAGCTGAAAGAACACTGGGCCCATTGTTGGCCTGCACATTACTGCAGCACCGGAAGCTCAGGGCAGTCCATCCCATTTCTCTTCACACAATTGATCTGGGACTTCGTTATTGAGCATGATATTAAAGTTTCATGCAGATGGGTACAGCAGACAGTATGTGGAAAACCAAGGCAGCATTGGGGAATAACACATTCCCTTAGTCCTTCATGCCTTCAAAAAGTTATTATGCAGAGAGAAAGAAATTTCCCTTGTAAAACAGCCAAGCTGACATGACTGCTAACCATGCGCTGCCACCTCTGCCCTTTGGTATTACCACACCAAAATAAAACAAGGCTTAGTGCTATAGCTCTGCTCTGAGGGTGGGTTTGATACATCTGCCAGAAAGGAAAAGTTTTTCCTACTTAGATTATTTTAACCTGTCTTCAACATAGAAAATGTCAAACTTTGAAACAAGAGTCCTTACCATCTAGTGTGACTGTGCCAGACTTTGGTGAAGTACAAAGCTCTGCGTTTGCTCAGCATAGATGCTACTATAGAACTAGTGTCAGATAATCTGCAACTTGTAATGGAAGCTGTCCATTTCCACTGGCAAGCAGATTTCTCTGTGTTTCTTGGCCATCTGTACTACTGTTGCTACCTCAGATAATCTATAGCCAAGTAAGTCATGTAGCATTTCCCCATCTCCAGTTTCATGGCTTGTGTGGGGCACATAACCCTTTTTATGGTTTTTATTCAGCCTCATTTAGGAGGTTTTGAAAAACATGGATTTCTGCCCATTACATACTGGCATCTTTGAGGCTGCTCTATGGCTATTTTTAAACACATACAACACTGTGACAGGCAATACATTCAGCTCTCCAGCTCTGATCCTCCAAGACACAGAACACTAAATCAGAAGTTAGCACAAGCTTTTTAAAAGCCTCTGTCAGCTCCAGTTTTATAACCCACTTTACTTACAAATGCAGCCTCTCCAATCAATTTTGCTTTCAAGATTCACATTTATTTCCTTCCCTCACTCCCCACTTCTACAAAATGCTAATGTGGGTAAAGACAGTTCCTCACAACATGCATAACTCAGCATCGAGCTCATCTGCAACAGATGTTCACATCCTCTGAGCCAACCTGGTGGCACTTTCCCAAACAGCATCAAATGGGAAAACAAAAAGCAAACACCAACATCCTGTTCTGACCAAGCAGTGGTTTACTCCAGGAATTGGAGGAAGGGTAGAGGCAGGAGAGACCAAATGAATTATGATGGTTGCTGGCTGGGGTTTCCCTGCTCAAGGTTTTGTCTGAACTCCTCTGTTACATGTGCCAGCCTTAGACCTTCCAGCTCTTTCATTAGAAAAGGTAAAATACAGTCAGGTTCCAAGGTTAATTGCAAGAAGGTGGCTTGCAGGACAAGATTAACATTGTGGTTCAAATAACATTGTGTCAAAACACAGTAAGCTTGAAACTTCAGACCCACACAACACACCAATTCTACTTTCCATTGTTACTGAGAAGGATTCTGCAACTGAAATTAATTCAGATTTAATCTTCTGAAGCATTGTTTTAAATACCTTACTAACATTTCCAACGTGTGTGTATTTTAGATACAGACACAACTAAAACAACCATTTCAGTTGACATCATGCTTCTCAAGTTTCAACTGTACTTGACTGAACACAGCTGAGGAATCATCATTAAGGATGGGAATTTCTATGCCAAGTTCCCTTTTAAGTGGCATAAAAATTATTTGCCAGACTAGTTCACTTGGAAGAAAGTTCCTTCTTCTGCTGCTACGCATAGCCGGTATCTAACGGACTCGAACCAATGTATTAGCTGAACACACTCCAAAAATCAGCTCTTGCATCCCAGTTATCAAATTCCAAGATACTCACCTTACCCAGCGATAGCCTTTTTTTCCCCTTCAAGAGATACACGTGGCTCTTGGAACATCAAAAATCACCAGTTTCCTCCAAAATGGAAAGGAGAACAACATGAAGGCAGTGTGAGGCACATTTATCAGGAGCAGCTCCTGGAAATGCTCCCTGGGGTAACAACTTTGCATCTCAATATACTTTAAGGCACTGAGAGGCAAGAGATGGATAAGGACACAATCAAAAGGCCACTCCTTCTTTTGAGAAAACCTCCTCCTTACTCACAGTAGGATAATATTAGATCAAATACTGCAGCAAGAGTTTTCCAAGCCCTTTTAAACTAAATATTTATTATTATACCTCTGAATAAAGGCCAGGAAGAGAGCTCAGGACACAAGTTTCACTTTCAGCCAAGACAGTGATTCAGGGACAGAGGAAGCACTTAAAGAGGTGTCCTACTGGAAACTGAAGGACATCCCAGAGGACTCTAGATGGGAGTCCCCTTGATGTTTGGCAGAGGATCTGCCCTGGTTCAACAGCACAGCTAATTGGAAGCACATAGGGGAAGAAAGAGAGCTCTAAAACCTGCAGCTTTGCCTGCAAAGACCTTTCCAGATTAGCAACAGTGAGAAGAAAACTACAAGCAGCAGACAAAACCACTAGAACTGAGGCTCTGGGTTATCTGCAATAGACTTTGAAGCGTAAAACACGAGAAAGTGAAGAAGGATTTAGCAGAAAGAGGAGATACTCATTTGGGCAAACTTTTGTCTTGCCTGGAGATTTCAAGGATTGGAGATTTCAGCTTTATTGCTTATCTTTCCAGTGGCTGAGGTAATAAGGAATTATATCCAGTTCCTGCAAAGCCTTGTTCACCTCAGTGTCCTGCGCAGGCTGTCGGCTGGTGCAGTAAAGGACATGCAAGTGGAATTTATAGCTACTTTATGGCTGTGCTACAAAGTACCTCTAAGTACCATTAAAAAAATATTAAGCAAACCATGTTTTAAAGGACTCCCTCCCTTCCAAGAATACAGTATGTAACTTCTTAAAGCTCACCTTCATGAATAGAACAGAGCCCTCCTGGTGCAGTCACACACTCACAAAGCCAAAAGATAAAACTCAACATTTTCTCTTTTAAAAAAATTCTCACTCCATAGCTACAGCTCTTGCTTCATTGCTCCCCTCATTTCAGTTCAAGCCAGGCTGGAGGCAGTATTCCAAGTGAAAGTGTTACCATTGCAAGCACTGGCAAGAGTTACCTTTCAAAGCAGAAAGTATGCCCATGAAATATCTACAGGCAAATGCAGTGTCCTCACAAGGGACAGAACTTCTATCACTGAAGAGGCTAATAAGAACAACTGGCCTCTGGATATGCAGCATTGAAGAATGTCTTAAGATGGAATGGATTTTGCTTTAGTCTCAGTATAAGCTGTGATTTACTCTTCTAGTGAAAGCTACTTTATTAAACACAAGGTACTGTAAAACTTTTCCTTGTGCAGAGCAAGTTCCCTAGCTGATTTTCACAGCAAGAGAATATAAGCTCTCACCACAGCTGAACTGGCTCCATATTGCCCCTCCATCAAGCAAAGTAACATCTTAGAAGCTCCATTGCACCCCTTCACTTCTACTCACATTGTCTAAAGAGCAGCACATCAAGAGGGTGAGGAGGGAGTAGCGCCATGATCTAGCCTGTCCAAAGCAATAATGCGCATTCTCAGGCAGAGAATACAAGGAATGTTTAGCCAAAGAATAGGTAACTGAGTTTCCCCAGGGAATCACTGGTCTGCTCTTCAGCTCTCTTATAGTTCACAGGATATCATGTGAAACAGTCCAGGACTGCCAGCAGCAAGTGCTGTTCAGCAAGGATCCCAGCAAACAACATCTCGGCTGTATAACCTCCTGGCTCATCTCCTCTCTAAAAGCAGCAAAGTTAGTTAAACATCTTTGTTCATTATCTCCTCCTGTGGCCTATGCTGTTCAGAGCCAGAATTTCCACTGTGCATTTTTAGCATGTCTCTTCACACTCAGAAGAGCAACCAGACAACAGACATGCACAAGATGTCTCCACTTGTACAGGAAACACTTATTATTCTGCACTGTCTCAGACACAGGATAAGCATCTGAAACTGCTTTCTGCCATTCTTACAAGATCCAGTGTACAAACAGAAATGGATATGATTGCAGCATTGTGTTTTACAACGGCATGCAAGGAATCTCATACATATCTGATTTTTTTCAGCCCTTTCTGTTTGCAGATCACATCAGGAATCTTCAGCTTCCCTAAATTTATTCATTACTTAAATTATTTACTGAAAGATTCCTAGGATCTATTCTCATCCTGTAAAATTTTTTATTCCAGGAATTTCAGTTGCTTTGCTGAGAACAGGCATATGTTTCATGTAGGTCTCCTTATTGAGGTAAGAATTCCTAGAGTCACATTTCTGGTGCAGCCAGAAGTTTACAACATACTTTGGACATCAGAGGATAAAGTAGTCCTTTAGTTTAGTTAGGGAATCACAGTGGTTGAGAATGCAGAGTGTTCTTGGTGGTATGGATGCTGTTGGAGTATATGGGTGTGAGCATATTTTACTGCCTTCTCTGGGACAAGCTGTAACTTGGAGGAAACAAAGTGTTAACACTATTGATCTGTGCAGTTTGTGGCCTGTAGTGCCTTCTGGAAATAATAATTTCAGAGTTACAGCTGCTTCTGTGGTCACAAATAGCATCTCTCAACATCAGACTCTCTAGTAAGTAGCCAAGCACCCTGCAGAAGAAACAGCATCACATTCTGTCACAGTTCCAGGGAACCCAGCAAAGATCAAGGGTTCTACAAGGCTGAAAAAAGAGCAGACCCTGCTCAATTTTTATCAACATTAGCAAAACTGTGAGAAAACCTGGAGAGGACAGCGTATCTCAGGAACTGACCATTGAAGACAAATTTCTCCTGATGCCCAGTGGTTAAACCCTGCTTTGGGCTGGGTTCTGTGAGTCTGAGCCTGTTTGTACTGGCTTTAGCTGGAACAGAGTGAATTTGTTTCATAGTAGCTTGAGCAGACAGCTCACCAGCTCCTTACATCCCCGTGCTTGGAAAGAAACCAAAAGAGCTGCTTGTGAGACGCACAGAGGAGTCTGTTTCCTTCAACACCTCTGCTCTGTACTTTGCATTATAACTGCACTGTAATGCATCTCTGATACCCAACTCCACTCCTGCTTCAAGGCCCTTCCAGTGGCCAGAGCTTTATTAATACCATTTTACTTCTTACTCAAAGTTTCAGTACCTTAAACACATTTGGGAGGCCATGAGATTCTCTGATCATGTCAGAGTACTTGTTTATCAATATTGATGGAGAAAAGGAAAACACACACACAAAGAACCATGTTTGAAAAACCTCTGTGGATTCCCTTCCCCACATCCAGCACCATCATTTCTGGGAGCAGATCAATTCGTGCTAAGCTACTGAAACAGACAATTTAACCTGAGCGAAAAGCAGAGATGGCTGATGACCATCAAGCACAAGCATGCACTTCAGCATCACCACACATATCTTCAGGACTGACAGCTATAAAGTAAAGGAAATCACTAATTCCACTGTGATTCTGTGCCAGGTGTTCTGTTTCTTTCCATCAAGAAGTTCAAAAGGCAGGTTTGGGAGCAGGAAACCAGGGAAAAGAAAAGGAGCCCTAGAAAGTTTGGATGTTGGAAATCAATAGCAACTAGAGGAGGAATCAGGAGATGCCATTTGTAAGTAGTTTAATGTTCTGGCATTCGCACTGCCTATTGATTAGAAAGTGCAAAAATATGCAGATGAGGATAGAGGAACAGAAAAATCAATGGCTTCTTTACAGGAGTCATTCAGTAGTAGTGAAGGAAATTTGCCATTTTGCAGAAATCACATTAGGTGGGTGTGAGCTGGCACCATCCCCTATTCCCAAGGGGAGGATGCCCAAACCTTCCACCTCCCACCTGCCTCTCTGCAGTTTGTGCTGCTCCCCAGCTCATGGAGCAAGGCAAGAGGAGAAGAAAAAGCCCAGGTCTGTTCCTGAGCCTGTTGCCAACATGTTGGCTGGCCCTAGGCCATCATTTCTGTGAAAGGAATTAGATGATACCTCTTCCTGCTAGCTAAGTGTTGTGCAGCTCAATTACTGAATGCTGGCATGGTACTTTGAATATACCAAACTGTAGAACAAGCAGCTGTTACTATAAATACCTTGACCACACTGTTTATTAAGCTGAAGCTGAGGGAAACCTCACAGCAGTTGTGACCTGCTTAATAGTGGCTACATCTGTTTTACTGTGTACCTAAACACATGCAAGGGACTAACAAGACAGCTTGATTACATACAGCAGATCTGTGTCACTGCATCACAGTAATTTCACCTTCACACTGACCATGACCTAAGTGAAGTTGTGACCTGGATCCTAACAGAAGTGTCCTGTTATCACACTTTTCTGATTCATGTGAAGACAGGACATATGGAAGTTACTTTCTTTCTAACCCAAAACCACATGTGTGAGTGATCATGATAAATGGAAGGATCGAATCCCCATGTTGACTGCAAGAACACAGAGATGCAAGTAATTACACTCTGCATCAAGAACACATCCAGCTTTCCAGTGAAACCCTGGAGATGTCACTGACTTCAGTTGCTCACTGACTTTGTCACCCAGGTTTCTCTTATTGCTGCACTAAATCTGCTGGGATTCAGGTGTAGAATGCCAGAGTAAGAACAGGGCAAAGCCCCTGGAATGTCCACTGTTCAAGATACCTGTCTTGCAAACAACATTTCTAGGCCACCCTGAGCATTTAACAATACATACCTACATCTGTGTTGACTTGCCAAACTGCTTTAACAAGAAACAGAGAGATCCTTTCACTAATTGACTCATTAGCAGAGATAGAGGCATCAGCTTGTGACTCATGCAGTCTGAGACATCTCACCTAGGATAAAATGAACCTGACCTAGAAACACTTTATTCCTGTTACTGTTGATGCCTACAGCAGTGCAATATTACTTCACCCAGCAAGTCAACACAAAGTTATCTATATATTTTTCTCTGGAAGTGGTGAAATCTCTAGATAACACAGGAGACATCCAGACTGACAGACCTCTGCTTGCAAACAAATAGCTCCTTATGACAGCCATACAGTTTGGCCTTACGCCAACAGATATTGACAGCAAAAGCCTCTAAACTAGCAGCAGCCATTGCTTCACGCTGGTCTTCAAACAGCTCCCAGCATTTCTTCCCATGCAAACTTGTTTCCCTGGAAAACTCGGCAGCAACTTGACTCTTGGCTTTGAGAGCTCAGTCACCACCGACTGCTTCAGCAAACCCATACAGAGTGTGATGCAGGGACACAGCAAACACCAGTGCCAATAGAGGGAGAAAGGGAGAGAGAAGGAGGGAGACTGTCACTCAACAGCTAATGCTTTAAGCAGAACCAAGGACTGACAGGCTCTGCCAGCCAGAGCACTCACCAGGTTGACGAAGTCCTGGTAGCAAATCCTCCCCTCAGAGTTGCTGTCTGCCAGGGCCAGCAGGACCTCCAGCTTGTGGGGGTCCAGCTCCGAGCCGTGCCTCTGGAGAAGGGAGCGGAACTTCTCAGTGCTGATGTAGCCGGTGTTGTCGGGATCAAACTGGGATAGGAGGGAAAAATGCCAGAATTAACTATTCCACATTACACACAACTCTGCCCTCCTATCACCTGCTGCAGAGGCACAGGGACCCAGGGGCTGCTCTAGGTTTTGTTGGCATATTGCCCTGTAATAACCCCATCTCCAGCTTCCTTTCACTGCCCAAAGCACCCTGCTGCAGAGAGGGGTGAACCAGGCACCATCATCTATACCATCATTCCGTCTCCACCCAAGCTTCAGCTAAGTCAGCTCCCTTCAACTTCCTTCCCTCTGCATCATCATTTCTCTTGGCTGTGTTTCATATCCCTACTTGGGCTATCAAGCAAACCAGAGATGCAGTCTGTGAGATAATATGTGCTGAAAAGAGTTTTACTCCTGTATTTCCTAACACAATTGCAACGGAGGAATATGCCATCCCTCCCTTTCTGTGCTCAGTGTTTCTTTCAGTCACCTTTCCAGGTACCTTCAAATTGTTACGTGCTTTCACTGCTGAAGAGCTCTCTATCTTAAAATGGATTGGAAAGAAAGTCTTTGAACAGGGAACAAAACAGACGAACATCACGTCAAACCAGAAGTGACAAGGCAGCAACATGCCATTTTCAGAATATAAGCCAAGAGTCATTAACAGGAAAGTCCCAGGTGAGATTTGGAGTGAATCCCACTCTGACCAATAACATCACCATTTTCTCCTCAGACTAAATGGTTAATCTATAAATACCACTGACCAAAAGAGACAGCTTTGCAAGGCTGCTCTAACTCACAACTGTCCCCCACTGAGCTCCCCAGGGCACTCTGTGAGGGGCTGCCAGCTCAGAGGCAGGCTCAGCCCCAGCCCCAGCCAAGCCAGTGCTGGCACCAGGCCGAGCACATTGCTTTTGTGCTTTGAAAACCAGCAGAGGAAGCTGACAGACCAGCCCGCACTGGATGTGGTGCAGTCTGATCTCTGCCAGCTCACTGTTGCTGGGAGATTTGTCTTTGATTTCCCAAACTTGGCTGTGAGGACGCTGGTGCTCACTAGCCTCCTTTTGTAGATAATGATATCAAGCTTGTTGGCTGGTTTGAATGGCTGTCAGGGGACAGGGTGGTCAGGAGGGAGTCTTTTCATGGAACCATTTGGGATATAAAAGGCCTTGGCAGAGCCAAAGAGGTCCTGACAGTCCTCGTTCAATCCTAATGGAGAACAAAAGCTGAACAGGCGCCGGGCCTCGGATCAGAGGCGGCAGAGTAAAGGCTGCTTTGGCAAGGGAGAGGTTAGAAGGGAGATGTGGCACAGGCTGCAGCCTCCCAGCAGCAGGGCTGGCACTGCTCTGGTGTTAAACAGCCCAGCCTCAGGCACGGGCAGCTTGTTTGGAGGATGCAGTGCCCATGTGAGAGGATCTGGCTCTGCCCTCTTCCAGCCTGAGCACCTTTGTCCTGCTGCTCCTGGGGACTCTGCTACCATCAGCTGCTTTGTTGAGCCTAAGCTGAGAAGAAATGGTCACAGTCCCTGGCTGGAGCAGAGCTGTTCTGCTGTTCTGTCCAAGCAACAGCCCCTCGGTGAAGAAGCTGCTGGGGAAATTGGATTACACAAAACAAGATAAACCAAGTGCCCTGTGGGCAGTCAGAGCTGGGCACTCTCCCCCACCCTCTGCCTCTGTCCTTGAAAGGTGGCCTGGATGTACCTTCCTGACAGCTGGCACTCTGAGCCAAAGGTGGATTTCATCAGCTCTTTGCTGTTAAACAAGGGCTTAATATTAATCCCTGGATAAGTTTAACTCTCCTACTCCAGCCCACTCTAGAGTTAACAGATCACATTCTAAACCCAACCACAAAATCAGAGCTTCTGCACTCAGGCTCAGCTCTGATGCTTTTTTGGCTCTTGATGGGACTCCCAAACCAGCTTGATTTGAAGTTTTGCAGTGCTCAATCCCAGAGGCACAGATACCCAGGAAATAAAGTATTATTAGCATAATACCTGAGATGACCTTTCTAAGGGGAATTTGCAGAAGCTGGGAGATGAGTCATTCAGTGATCTAACACCTGCAATCCCATAGATACTGCTGTGTTCACCCTTGTTTCCCTGAAAACAGTTGACCTAACCAACATCTTATTTAACTGCAACACTTCAACTGTATCTTGACATTTAAGATGTTAGAACCTAACTTGTCTAAGACAAATCCATTTGCTCCCTGAAGGCTTAAATGCCTCCCTACTTTGAGGACTAGGTTCAGTGAATGAAGCATAGGATTCTTCCCATGTTGTGTGCTCATTGTTTTGTAGGAAAGACCAATGGCCACAGCCGTGGGGAAGGTGGCTATTCCTTATTCCTTCAAAAGGCAGAAAAGACAAGAGCTGAAGCACACAGGCTCCTGAAGCACAAAAGAGCTGCTGAGATCACAAACCACTTTTCTAGACTTTGTTCTGCTTTAAAGCATTCCAAAAAGAAATATTTTGTAACCAAGAACAAAAATTATACAATCAGCTTCAAACCAGCCCAGAAGGACACACTGACTCCAGACTCACCACTGCTAGAGCTGATACAATCCCATCATTCAAGACTGTACTGTCAGTACCTGCTGCTGGCTTTCCAAATGGACAGACAGCTGAAGCCTGCCTAGTGGCTACAAACGAGCCTCTGCTCCAAGGATGCTTCTTTCTCACACCAACAGACAGCAATATTCCTCCTTCAGCTCACTGCCTTGCTGCTTGTTCCACCAAAATCAAAGCAGTAGCAGAAGGTAGCTAGTACTTTCAGAATTGTAAACAGGCCAGGGAACCTGTTCTCCACTTTCATGTTACCATGTACAATTTGGGGTTTGGCACTAAGTTAAAGATACTAATTAGAAATGGGTTTGAATTAGAACAGTGGATCTGAACAGCATGAAAGAGTAAGAGAACAATGAACAAGTAACATCTGAACTAAAAAGGCCAGCTTCAGAGCAGGATTAGAGAGAGCACTGCTTCCACAACCTGTTTTACCTTAAACCCCAGCTGTGAAGGAGTTCTCTTATTTATGTTTAAACTTTTTTTTTTCAGCATATAAAATCTCATTTATCACCACAACACTCAAAATCCACACCAACACCCCCAACTGCCCCACACCTTGTCTCTGGTATCACAGCTAGCCATAAAAAAATCTATGGGTTGAGCTAATCCTGCAGAACATGTGTCCCCACACATGGCAAAACCAACATGCAATGGCACACTCAAAACACTTGTATCCATCAGTTATAAAAGAGACAACAAGAGACAACTGACCTTTGCTAGGCGCTTCATGTATTTATCCATGGTGACCTCACCGAGGGTCAGTTGTCCCAGAGACCCAGCCAAACACCTCTGTGTCACCGTGAGGCCAGAGGCTGACTGGTAGCCAGCAGTGTGGCTCTGCTGAGCCTCGCAGCTCCCCAGGCAAAGCCTCCCAGCAGCTAACTTCCTGCAGCAGTTACTTCTGCCTCTGCCCATCTACTTGGGCTAACAAGCCCAACACAAGGGGTGCAGGGATGAAAAATGCCATTTGCCCCCCCTCAGCCTCCAAGACAATAGGATACTAACGGCAATTTCATGCAAGGTTTCCTCTGCATTTCAATGACAATCATCCTTAACTCCCCTGATCCTCAGCTAGGCTCTTCAGCAAAAATGTAAATATGCTAATGACCATAGCAGCCATCTGACCCAGCATCTTAATTCCCTGTCCCAAATCAAGCTATTTTTGCCTATTTCTTTCTTATTTTAGAGCAGACACACCATAAACTGAAGCCCCCCCCCAGTAAAACTACAAGACAAAAATAAGGGCAGGAGAGGCCTGCAAGCTCTGATGGAAATAGGAAATATGGTTGAGAAAAGAAAAGAAAATCTCAAATTGCTTCTCCTCTTTAATTAAAGACACATCAGCCACGGCTGAGTGAGCAAGTAGGGTGGAGGCTGGTGCTGCAGACAGATAATAGGTGTCTTGGGAAAACAAAGACATCTCACACAGTGCAGCCAGCTGCTCCTCTGCTCCATGGCAAACAGCCCTCTGGGGCACCAGAGCAGCTGAACTGGGCACAACATGAGGCTCCTTTGGCTGCCTTGAGAATTGCAGATGTTGCAGAAACAGAGAATTTGTTACCACCCATGGTTTCCTCACTGAAGGGCTTTGTCTTGGCATCACCCAAGCCATAACTTGTCTTCGCAACGGGCAAGGATCCAAGCAGCTTCATCTAATTTGGAAGTTGGCTTTGAGATGGATCAGTCCCTTGAAATCCCAGTCATCTATGGTCCAGTGGCATCTTCACTCCTGGAAGAGCCTGGCCTGGCAGTCAGGCCTCCTGGCACTGTCACAGCTCTGATCCAGATCAGGAGAAAGATTCTGGAAATAAGCTGCCCCGAGCTTTAGCTTCACCTCCTGCTGTACGGAAATGACAGCTCCTGCCTTATTTCCCACCAGAAAGGAGCTACCAGTAGTACACCTGCATCTGGTTCATGTGTAGGCTCTTTCCCACTGGAAACAGGGACTCAACTACAAGCAAAAATCTCCAAGGCTTTAAGAAACCACTCTGCGCTTTGCTGGACTTGAACTCAGACCGTTAGATGGCACAGTCTCCACAATCCAGGGATGTCGGCAAGCTTTGGAATCAACCAGACCATCTCTAAGGGCCATGCCGTAGCTAAATCAAGAGCCTCCAAGTCAATACATGGAATTGACAGATTCCAAGATGAAGCTGTGAAAAGACATTTAAGACAGGCATTGAAAGTCTTCTCAAAATGGTCACACATTTTACCAGAGCCCATTCATTCTCTATCTTTCCTCAGTCTTTGGAGTCATGCTGTGAGACGATGAGTGGGTTTGGGTTTTAGTTTGTGTTTGGTTTTTCATTTTGTTTTTTAATAAAGCAATGTGGCATCATTATAGGTAGCTTTTGCTGCTTTGATGAAGATTAAAGGAATAACAAAACAAAGGAAGAAAATCTGCCTTACAATCCAAATGAGAGGGCAGAAAGCAGGGTCTGTTATAACAGGAGTTTCATCACAGCCTGATAGTGATGATCTTCCGAGCATTTTAATGATCCTGCTTTCTTCCAGCAGTGAGAGGTGCATGTAAGAGGAGAAACCCTGATCCAGAAGAGAGGAAAGTGAGTTAAAGTTAAGTGCATATCCCTCCACCTTGAAATCCAGCTCCTCACAACTGAATATCACCTAGTCTGAGTTGCCTGAACACCTATGGTAAACCATTAGTGCTGGCTCCAGTGATGCACACTCTGTTCCCCTGTAAATAATGAATTTACCCGACACTGCCCAGACAATATAAAGTGATTAAGTGCAGCAGTACTTTAGTCCATGTTGGATTGCTTTGACCTGAGGTGAACCCAAGGGCTGGAAACATCACCAGGCTCTCAAAAGCCAGATTGCATTTAAGCACAGAGGATATACCCTCACTGACTCCCCAGGCAGGGTCCCCAGACAAGGTCTGTGTAGCACTGACAGAGTGACTCGATGAGGACTGCAATGGCAAAGGGCCATTAGAAAGCCACAAGGCCAAGCAGCACTGGGACAATATGAACACAGCTGACCTTCTGCCAAGGTTTCATGTATAGAAGCATATCAAATTTACAAAGTCCACGACAGCTGGACATCACACTAAACTCCTTGACCCCTCAGAGGTTCAGATCCCTTGTCCAAGACACCATAGGGCAAGCAAATCCTGCTTTTAGAGACTCCATGAATTTCTGAGCCACAGCTTGCTGGGGAAGCTTATCTGTCATACTTGGCCACCTACCTAAATCCACATTTCTGTCTCTATACACTTTTTAATACAACTCTCTCCCCTATCCTCCCCCTGCCTGTGGGTTTCTTGCTGCAAGTCCTTGCTAAGGCACTAAGAGAGGATAGAGCTAAGATGCACTCACATAGCCTGTTAAGCTAGCTTCCAGTCCTCTTGCCGCCTGGACAACCCACCACTCTGAGCCATCCCACTGTCTCTCTCCATATCAGTCTCCTGGCAGAATACCCACAGGAATCAGCTCCAGTCTCAGCTGGGGAGCTACTCACAGTGTTCAAGCCACCCAGAACTAAATTATTCAAAATACACCACTGTGCTGGCTTTGAAACCAAAGCTGCTCCCCAGAAAGAAGCTGGGGTAAATAGGAGCTCCATTATCAGCAGCACTGACAGGGAAGGAGATGCAGCACTGGAAGTGAGGGAGACAATGACCTGATTAAGGAGACAGCACGGATGGCAGGAGGTGCCCTCCATTATGCCACAAAGCTTAATGCAAAGAGACATGTTTATAGACTGAGCCTTCTCCAGCTCTGCTCCTTCCTGTTTTATTATTAATGTAAGTGCATTAAGACTAATGGGAAGAAGCTGAGGCACTGTAAAAAGCAGTGTTTGTTATGGTTTTTAATGTGAAAATACAATATTTAATCTTGATCCAGCTCTGGGCACCTTGCATGTTTCACTGGTCGTCAGCTGCAGCAACAGGCTGGGCAGGCTGTGGCCCAGACTGACGAGTCATGTATCTGACAGCACCAGCCTATCCACACCTTCCTGAGACTGTGGACAAGATGAAGCCTATAAGTTATCAGTCCCTTAATGACTGCCATGACCAAACCCACTCTAACAGTTAAAAACTTTTCTTAAATCCTTAGGGAAAGCAGTTTAACACTTTTTCCAGATCTGCTTGTCAGTACTGGCCCAGACATTGCTAACTGTACAAATGCCCCATCTCTTGCTTTCCCTTTTGAATTCCTCTAGCTTTTAGGGCTCCACAATCCCCCAAGGCAATGAGTTCTTCAGTCTAATTAAAGTAAAGCCCATTTTTCATCTGGATGGTATAAGGCATCAAATATCAAAAGCTGAAAACAGCAATATCCATATCAGCATGACACATGATATTCTCATTTACCACCACACAATTATCTTTTATGTCTTTTTCGTTATGTCTTACTGGAGAATCTCAAAACCCTGTATCAATATTAATTACATCTCCCAGGGCTTCTACATTATGAGGGGACAATAATGAAAGTAAGCCTCTTCATTCAGAGCTGAAATGCAATACACTCTGGGTGGGATGCTGCATTTATTTGGACTGCCTAAGTCAATGGAAGGCAGGGCATGGGCATGCACAGTCAACCTCCCAGCCAGGAGACACAGGCCCCAATCACTATTGCTAAGAGGAAAATAAAAATCAAACAAACAGAAACCAACACTCGACAGAACATGCAGCTGTATTCCAGGCCAAGTTCCTGCAGTCAGCTCCCTGCTTACCCCATGTTAACTAAACACACAAAAGCATTTCTGTAAAATTCACTGCTATTGACAAAGTCTCCTATCACAGCAGTGTCTCTGCTGGTACACCTGAGGTAGATGAGTCTTCTCATGCAAAATAGGGGTTTGGTCTGTTGTTATCTGGAAATAGTAGATTAGGTGATCCCAGTGCTCGAAATATTGAAATGTTTCTGTTCTGCATAGGGACAAAAGGCGGTGAATTATCTCTCTTGCACAATGACGATACACTTTCTGTCCCAGCAGTAACTTTGTAGAATTGGACACAGCAGCTGCTGAAGCAGGATGGTTTGAGCCAGCAGGTCAAGGTAACTTCCATCCAAAAGAGTCTAAAAAGCCAGTACTTAATGCTGATTTTCTGCAAGTCTGGGAATGCTGGAGGAACATCAAGATCTGCTTTTTGCCCTCCTTCCACCTTTGAATCAGCACTACAGGCCTTCAAACCATGGCTTAAAAACTCCTGTCCAAACATGGCGGCAGGCACCCACACCAGTCCCAAAACTTCAGGGCTGTGACAAGAATTTAACAGGACAAAGCAGGTCTGTTGGCTAAGAACAACCCACAGCAAACAAACAGATGATTGATATTGAGTAGTGCATAACTGAAGGAGAACCAGTATCATATAATCAGAATAGGCTACAGAAAATAGATTATGTTCAGCTGATATTATCTGGAAGAGAATATAAACTTGGTGCCAATCATAAGAAAAGATTGCTGCTATGACTGATTTCTGCAGAGCATCCGACATCACCAGACAACCCTGTGTTTGAGGCCTTACTGTGACACAAGCTGTCACGCATTCAACATGCTAAAGTCTGGCTATTTGACAGGTCTCAAAAATAACATTAAGCCAGAGAGCCACCTTGCCATGGAGATGCCACTAATGAGGTCCCATGAGAATTCATTCTCACCCACAGAATTAGCATTAGTGACTTAGGAGAAAGTGTAACTTAAGTCTGCATCATGCTCACCAATGAGGTAAAGCATCGAGTTACTAAGCCCGAGCTGGGTCTTTTGGTAAAGCTGGGTGCTTGCAAACAATACATATTACAGTAAAAACAAATAGGAAGCTGGATGGCCAAGCATGCCAGTTTACAGTTTGGGGACTGCCATTTTCAGAAGAAGCTGTTCCAAGGTGGGGAAACCCCTTGTTTTGTTACACTGAGTAACAGCTCAGTGCTCTCAACATAACACTGCCTTCAAAAAAGGAAATGTGAGCTGCAGACTTGTAAATGAGGTGACATTACCTCTTCCTTTGGCACTTTGTTACTCCTGTAGTCTGACTGGCCCTACTACAGGCTCAATTCATCAGTTTATGAAAAGGAAGGTTAAGCAATGACTTGATCATTGTCCAGAAGAACCACAAAGGGAACAGGAATTTGGCAGCAGAGGATTCTCCACTATGACAAAGGTATAATCACATCTGCGGGCTAGAGGTCAAAGCTGAGCAGCGTCAGATTAGAATAAGTTGATTATTTTTACTATTAACAAGTGAAATGATTCAGTAACTTCAACAGAAGCTTTACAACTGTATAGCATGTTTTCCTGGGAAATGAGATATGGCCAAGGTTAAGCAGAAAACCACTTACAAAATCTTATACCCTTCATTATGAGACACCAGATGATCCCTTCTGACCTGCCTGCAAGTTATAAGGTCTCATTAAAACCTAAGCCAAACATATGCATTTAAAGCCCCAACTAACAACTGCTGTAACACACATAACCTGAATAACCCCCCTATACTGGGAATTCAAACCACACTTCTGGTTAGAACCGCCATAACAGAGCAAAACTCCTACTAAACAGACTGGGAAACATATTTAACTTACACTGATTTTACATTCAGCTTTGCTCAGTCAAGGGGACTAGAAGCTACCAAAGAAACTTCTCTGCTTTCCAAGCTAAATTGGAGCAGAAGATGTCAGCCTTGTGAAGAGAAGACAGAGGTACCACATGATTCCTTGCAATGCCCTGTAGGCACCTGACATTACACTGCAAGGACATAACCATCTCAAAGGTACTCCGGAGAGGCTGGTTCCAGATGGAGCCAGAGTTGGGAGTAGTAATTATTACTCATCTCTATAATTTAAACACTTGAGAGCAAGAGATTCTCACTTGCATCTTTCCAGGGTTACAACTGCAGTAAGGAGCCAGACTGCTGGGAACTGTGGTAGTTCACACTGTTTCTTAGGGGATACATCCAAATCAGTCCTGGATGACACCCAGACTGCAGGTTCCCTGTATGGAGGACTGCAAGATCTGCAGCGTTTGCACTTTCACAGTGTCTGCTGTGTCAAGTACACTTTGGTTTAAGGGTAAAAGAGATTTGTCCATGTGCCAAAGCTGCACAACAGCGAAACAGAGAAGTCAAGCTGCATTTCGGCTTCTTGTATGCCCTTATTGGGCACGAGGTACAAACACAAGGCAAGGCTCAGTGTTTCTATTCTCTTTGCAACAGACTTCAAACAGACACAAAACGTGTCTGAAGTTTTAAAGCAAATCATGACTTAATAAAGATTCCACAACAGGAATGCAACTGCTCTTGCAGGTGACAAAATGCAGGGCCCCCTGCAAGGTGTAATGTCTCTGTAGGGCCCAAACACAATGAACAGGGAATCACTTTTACACACTCAACAGCCTGACAACAAACTACTATAACATGCTTTGAAATCCCTCTTTAAGAGTCTTACCAGGGAAAAGTGTTATTTTCACAGTACTGACAAGCCCTCACAGAACCTGGCCCTGCCTGAGCCATATCAAGGGCTCCTGACTGCCTCAGGAGACAGCAGCAATGCTGCCTTCCAGCCTCCCACACAGCAGAGAGCTCGTCCTGTCAGTCAAACCTGTACTCACTCACAGAGCCCCTCTACTTCCCTGCCTCCACTTCATTTCTGCCTATTTTTCTGAACTAATCAGCTCTTTCATGTGTGTGGGGCTCACCCATGCTTTAGAGAGCTCCTGCTTCCTCTAACAAGACTGTCCACACTTCCCAAGCTCTAGTATTTCCCCTTTTCCTTGAACAGACTGGTTTGAATGCAGTTTAACCATTCCAAGCTGAAGCCCCCCATGGGCACCCACGGGCAAGCAGACCTCCCATTTAGTTTTCCTGCCACACTGCAGCAGGGAGACCTGCTCCTTCAAAAGGCTGGGGTGATGTCTGCACGCTGCTGGCACAGATGCAAGAGATCAAGTGAGCAGCAGACTGGGAGATCTTTGGCAGAGGCCTGTGGTCCATATTTGCCATGTCTGCATCACAAACACAGGGTTGTGGCTGCATTGAGACTGAGAAACAAACCCTGGCTACTACAATTCACAAGCTCTGTTTCCTTAAAAACACACTCAAGTGCACAGATGGCTTTCCAAAACTGGTATGACCTCAATGTAGATGATTAGAAGAAGGAAGCAGAGAAGGCACAGGCAACAACCACAATTAGAGAGCCAGCACAATTACAAGAATGCATGTCATGCTCTTCAGGAATGAGGAAATCAAAACAGCCTCCTGAAGAGTCACCTAAGAGCTGAAACCACTGCAAACAAAGGAGAAACAAGCCAGTAGGAGAGACAGAAAGACAGACTGAAAAGGAAGGTTAAGAAATGGCAATACTCTTCTTATTCATGGGTCATGCCGCATCTCTGGGAAGTGGGAAGAGAGCGGGAGTAAAAAAGTCTTCTCACCTGCAGGTTAACTAGAGAGGCCAATCCACCCCAAAGAATCTCACCAGGCTTCCACTGGGATTAGCCAGCTCATCCAGTGGGGCCAACATGTAGGAGTGCATCCTCATGAAGCACACTGCAGACTGCTGTGCTTCGGATGGTCACGGAGAAGGGAGTGCAAAGGCACAAAAAGAGGGCTGCGGAGGGGCAGGAGGAGAGGGCAGCCCAGCCTGGCTGAGAGGAAGCCCAGCTGAATGGGGAAAGGCAAGTGGGATGTGAATGAGCAAGAGGTGATGAATGGTGGGGAGGGCATGGCAGTTTTACACAGGGCAGAGAGCAAAGGCAGACCTGAATGGGGAAGACTGAAAGATGCCGCTTGAATGGAGGGGGAGAGAGGGAGGAGAAATTAGGCAGAGAGAGAACTGAGCAGCACAAAGTGAAATAGTGCAGGCAGAATAGTTTCCCACATGGACTTGACAAGGCCTTAGAGAGAAAGACAAGTAACACAGCGTGAACTTTAATCCAGGAGCAGAAAAGCTGCCTGGAGCAGACAGTGTTACCATCATCTGCCCCTGTATAATCCCTCAACTATCAGGCACCTTCTTTGCTCCCAGTCAGCAAATTCTCATGAACCCAGAGCAAATCCAACAGTAGCTACCAAAGGCCAGACCACCCCAGCAAAGGGACTTGTAGCAAAACTGAGCTAGTGACATGGAAACACCAACATAATTGCAAGCAGCAGCCCAGGAGATGCAAGTGTAACACTGCCCTAAAGATGGGACAAGATACAGTGCGTATATATGACACAGTAGTTATTATATGAACAGAGTTATATATATATATATATATATATAGTTATTATATGAACAGTAGTTATTATTGGTGTTATTTGCAAGCCTTTCCTCCCATTTCTAAAGACAGGATGAACTTTTACAAAACAAATCTTGTCCAAGCAAAAACGTGGAGATTTCTGTCATGCCAAGGCTTTCTTGACAATTTGCCTTAGTTTTGAACATTGACGATTTAGAAGTTCCCTCAGATTCCACAAGGCCAAAACACCGGACATTACCATTTTCAAAATGCTTCAGTAGATAATTATCATTTATGTTCATATTCAGATGGCTCAGCTCAAGTCAAATATTTTGCTCAAGAAGAAACAAAAAGCATTTTTCCCAGTCTTTTGGGGAACTGCAAACAAAACCATACATGTCATTATTCACCCACCTCCACTCTGTTCACAGCTGGGGCACATAAAGCATTTAGAAAAGGACACATCATACTACTCAGTGACAGAGCTGAAAACTGAATACTCTCCCACCGCTTTTAGATGTGCAGGTTTAGACAAACCAAGGTATCCGTTATCTTTCTAGATCCATCAGTCACCCCCAACATGATCCTGTGCCAATCCTATTTTCCCAGCTGCAAAGCAAAAAGGTCCAGTGACTCACTCCAAAAGGGATAATGTAAGGCCTTAAATCATAGCCCTTTAGTTCATATTTGTCAGGAACGACCATTTAAAAGCTAATTGTGTCTAGAGTCATGTTTTGCTTGCTCATAAATAGACCCCACAGTCATAGAGGCTAAAATTAGAGGTCATAGAAAGCCAGTAGAAGGTAGGACACAATCCTCAAAAACAAACACCATGGAAAGGAAAACAAATTTAAATCGAAGACTTGACCCTACTTTGCCTTTTCATGAGGGAAGTCAAACATGTAAGCTGGCTTCTAAAGTGTTGCCAGAGGAACTACGAGGGGCCCATCTGTACCTCAGCCTGAGACTGTTCTGCTCACTTAATTTTGGATTTTTCTTACATGAAGCAAACACAACACATCAATGCAGTTAATTTCAGGCAAAAAACATGAGTGTCCTGGAGTCAGAGCACAAGCAGCAAATCAAGTGAGAAAAGACATGAGGATTTCTCCCCTTTACTCCTCCCCCTTCAGAGAAATAGCAAAGGAATTCCTGAGAAATCTGGGCCAGATCATCAATCCCCCTCAGAGAGGTCCAAAAATATAGGACAGGGATTTGGGATCAGGTCATTAGCAATCAGGTTTCTAGCACACAGTGCTTTTTTAAATGATAATTTGTTCTCTTTATGATTCACAGTGGTACCACCTCTTAAAGAGTCCCACTTTAGGAACTAAGAGAGGCAAAATAATTCACCCAAGATTGCAAGGAGCCTAAAATGCTGCAGTAGTTGAGATGAGCTGCCTGTGCTCCAGCCACCACCATGAAGCACTACATATTGCCACCTATTAACTTACTAGTAAAAACTGTTAATTGCCAAATATTAGAGGAGATTTTTAACCAGGGTTTAAGATAAAACAAAGGTCAAAGCACCTCCAAGAAGTACACCGAGCTTGGTGATATCCACAAACAAGAAAAGATGTCCAAGTGTGAGAATCTTTCCTAGAAGCAGCAGGGAGCTGAAGAGATGGATGTGCCTTTGCACAGACACACAGCAGCAGCAAAGGGACCATAAGGGTCTGCCAGAGCAGACAAGCTTTAACGTCGCAGCTTCCCAGGCCAGTTGAGCCCATGAAGAACCATAACTGCAAAGAGAATACTGTCTTGCTTTTCCATCTGCCTGGGCACAAACAGATGATGTTACATACGGCACTGGGGGGAAGGGAAATAGAGTATGAATAATTCTCAATCCAGTGAAAGGAGTGCAAGCTCTGCAGCTGCTGCAGGGTGAGCACACCCTAACAACATCAGCTATTGCTTTGGGTCAAGAGATCATACCATTTCAGCCTGCTTCCTGACTTGTGCTTCATTCCAGCTGCTTTTCTCTGCCTTTAGTGCCTGCCTGCAGGAACAGCTATCTCTCTGGAAGAAATTCAAACACAAGGAGAGGTTACATGTGCTGAGGAAAGTGACAACACAAGGCAGGTCAATGCTTAGTCTAAAAGCATTCAAGCAGGGTCAACACCTACTAAAAATAAAGACATAAATGCACACATACACATAATACAGGAGAAGGATTTACTCCGATGGGACAGCAGGAGCTCAGGCATGCTTGGGCTTTCTTGAACCTGCATCTCTAGGAAACTGGGAGCTCTTACAACTGAATCAGACAGATTTGTGCTGCCAATGCTGGAAGCTGACAAGTCATCCTCCTTCCAGGATGGGCTCCTGGAGCACCCATGCTGTTAGGAACCAAAACTGTCACACCCCCCATCCCACACCCAA
>JAVHNF010023897.1:0-19125 GCA_034783455.1 Micropsitta finschii | reverse complement strand
TATGACCGGCAGCACTGTTGGTTACAAAGGTGAAAGGGAAATCTGTTTCAAAGCAGACTTTATATAAATGGGTTGTACTACTTATCAGAAAGTGTTCTGAGAAGCCAAACACCTGAGCTTTAAGAGAGCAACACCTTCACTAGAGAGCTTTCTACAGGTCATTTTAGATGTTAAATTGACAAATAGAGTCTTGCAATCACCATACAGCTATTTGCAATCACGGTATGAAACTGCGTGCCATCACTTAGTGAATTGTTTCAGAGAATAAATTCTATACTTTGACAACAAAATTCAATTTAATCTTGGAGTTGTAATTTAATCTAAGTAAATTGCTTTTCCTTTGCAATGGGAAAACACAATCGGAACAGTCTTATCAAAACAGCCGTCACCAAAGGAATCAAATTTATCTTGCCTTATCCTTGTTAGATCCAGTGAACTTACCAAGGAGGAATTTGGTCAAGCTGAGTATTTTTTTACTTTGTTATTTCTTTTGCCAGGAAACAGTTCCCTTTGCTGTGAATTAAACGATTAGTTGCACAGTAGGCAACATTAATAGAAGGGAAAAAATGACATAAATTGACCTGCCTTTGACACATTCCTCCTATGCTGCATGAATCAGGATAAACACAGGAAATATCTGCACAATGTGCATTGTTAATCTGCAGATGTGTTTATAAACTATTTATATTCAGGATTAATTTCCCATTTTTCAGTTTAAATATGATGTGCTTGGTAATAAGCATGCAAAATACTGGTGATCAGAAGGTGGCAAAGTCATTAGAGAACCTTCTTCCATTCACTTTCCCTGATCTAACACATTTTTAAATATAATATATTGCATTACAGAGTCTGGTACAGCACTTTCCTTCTGTGATTGCAAGCTAGAAAGAAAAGTCAGAATTATGTTAATAAAAACATTTAAACATTGCTCAATTTTAATGCTGAAAAACGAATGCATTAGCCAGTTCTCATGAGAGAAAAGATTTAAGAAAATAGTCTTTCCCCAGAGACATTTGACAGCAGATAGGATAAAGCACAGCAGAACTTATGCTAGGGAAAAGAAAAATCAGCAAGGGAATACACTGGGCAAGCTAATAGGTTTCTTTCATCTCTAATTTAAAAACTAAGCTTTTGCAGGATGTTCTGATATTTATGTCAGTTTGAAGTCTGCAAATGTATCTAGCAGCTGGTGGTTTTTCTAGGATTTTGCTTTTTCTAGGATTTTGCTTTTCAGATTTCTTATATGCCCTACATAATGCAAGACAGCCTATTTTAAATTAAATGTTTAAGTTGCTATAGCTTCCAAATAAGTTACAGTTGTTCTATACAGCCTTCCAAACAAGATCTTACATCTTTCTTTCCTAAGTAACTACTTTCAGCACAACCGTCTTCCTTTCCTGACTTTCCCATCTGATTCTATAATTGTTCCTTTCCAGACATAGGTGTGTCTTTTCTGATCTCTTCCTTGAATTCTTCTGTTTGTCCCATGATCTGATCTCCTTTACCACAATTTCAAACAACTGTCCAATGTAATTTTTATCATAGAATGCTAGAATGGTTTGGGTTGGAAGGGATCTTAAAGCTCATCCAGTTCCAACTCCCTGCCACAGGCAGGGACACCTTCCACTAGACCAGGTTGCTCCAAGGCCCCGTCCAACCTGGCCTTGAACAGTGCCAAAGATGGGGCAGCAACAGCTTCTCTGGGCAACTTGTGCTAGCACCTCAGCACCCTCATAGTGAAGAATTTCTTCTTACTGTTTAAGGTAAATCTACCCTCTTCCAGTTTAAAGCCATTACCCCTGGTCCTGTAACTACATGCCCTAGTAAAAAGTCCCTCTCCAGATTTCCTGTAGCCCCCCTTTAGGCACTGGAGCTGCTCTAAGGTCTCCCAGAGCCTTCTCTTTTCTAGGCTGAACAACCTTAGCTCTCCCAGTCTGTCTCCAGAGCACAGGTGCTCCAGCTCTCTGAGCATCTTCATTGCTTCCTCTGGACTGGCTCCAACAGGACTATGCCCTTCTTATGCTGGGGGCCCCAGAGCTGGACGCAGTACTCCAGATAAAATAATACACCATCAAAACTGCTAATTGTGTAGATAGGGAAGGGTGAATGGTTCAGGAAGCTGAGCTGCCCCTTGCACCACAGAGGTGTTTCATTTGGAAGGCTGCTGAAGGCTGCTGACAGTGGCTCTGGGACCTGACCCTGTGAAAACTTACCGCTGCTCTTAAAATCACCTGCGGAGGCCCTGGTCCTGATGCTCCATTACTTAGGCACAGGAAGAGGGGAAAATTGGTGGAACTTAGAACTAAAAACAATTATCCAGTGTAAAAATTAAAAAGTGTAGGTGCCGGGCTGTAAATAACAAACACTGAGCTCCATGTTTGCTGGTTTTATTTGTTACCTGCTCATGACACACAGAGGTAGAGAAGAACGTTACTGAGGACACTCTAGATTTGAGTTGCAGCTGCATCACTGCCACTTTTTGTCAAACAGCATTACGGTATGCTAAGACATAAGTGGGTATAGCTTGATCTCATCAAAACTGTTATAAAAGGTCGTAAATGTGCAACAAAACACCTACATATGCTGAACGAAGAGGCTGTCTGCACTTTCTCCCAAATCTTTGGAACCTGAATTCCTGCATTCACATAAGTCCCAACAGCTTTTCCGAGCACGGGTACAGCAATGAACGTGCAGGGAGGAGGAACACAGCATGGCAGCAGACCGTGGGATGATGAGTCCTGCCGGTAACAATTCCGTGGCTGGGCTCCCTGTCCCTGGGGCCGGGCTGCCCTAATCTGTTCCCGGTGCTGGTAGCCGGACGGCCGCAGGGCGCAGATCTGGAAAGTGGATGTCGTTCTTTCATGGAAGAAAATACATTTCACATGCTTGTACTTGTGAGCTCTTCCTACAGCGTTTGGGTAGACATTAACTGCCTCTATATCGAGCTGAAGGACAAAAGCCCCAGGGGGCCTACATCGCCGCCCTGCACTGCCGCCTCAAGATGGCGCTCCGGCGGGCGGTGCGCGCGCACGGATTTCCCTCCTCCCGCCCGGCAGTCAGCTCCATTCCCCTTCAAAACATGGGAAGCTGCGGCCTCCCCATCAAGCACCCGCTCTGCGTTCCCCGTCACAATTACCCCTCTCTTCGCACAGGCTCATTCAGTGTTGACTACAGTAAGTTCGAGTATTCCTCCCTTTCTTCCAGTGCTCTTTCCATTCATCTTCCACTGGTTTATTCCAAACAGCTGCCCTTTACAGGCTGTAATGATGCATGTCTAGCCAAAATTCAAACCCAGCATTCTGTTCCCATCCTTCATGACTTCAGTTAGCTTGATCACAATTAATCATGCTCCTCTCCTCTCATGAGTTCCATGAATCTCTCTACTCTTTGTTCTCCTGGTTTTTGAAGCTATATTCTGGTGTTATCACAAGATCCTTTCTCCCTGTCACTCTCTGGATTTCTAAGAGCTCTATTTTTGATCCTAAATCTGTTCCAGTTACTGCACTAACCATTTAAATACAAATCATAGCATGTTTCCTAATACAAATCCACATGGAACAAAACATTTCTTATGAAACAAAAGTACAATTTCAAAAGACATATTTAAGTCAGATCAGGAAATAGAATGTCCAAGTACCAGCACCTGGGCAGTAATGGAAAAGAACATAAATATTGAGTTATATGGCAAGCACAAAGAGCCATTGTTTTACTAGTTACTGTTCAAAAGAAGGAAGAAATGATGTCACAATGGAAAATGATCATCTGACATAATCTTGCTTTCCTAAACTAAAACTAAATAGCAGGACATCCCTTCATGTAATGACAAAAATCACTCTTTTTTTATCAGATATGCTCACTTTTATGACGTTTCCATACATTAAAAAGTAATTGGGTTTATTAGTTTACTATAAAGCAGAACAGACCCATAGAAAATTCGTTTTGAGAACTGATACTTTCTAATGTATGTACTACTGAAGCTCTGCAAAATTGCTCAGATTAAAAATAGACAAAGTAACCTAAGATTTGTCCTGAGGTTGAAACTGAAGTATTTCTAAGAATTCCAGCATTTTTGTATTAAGTGCTGGTTTCTTGCCTCCAGAAATGTGTATCATATATCAAGGACTGTGCTTCAAGCCAGCTGTAAGACATGCCTTTTCCCTGTTAAAGGGTATGTGCTTCCTTTAAAAAAAAACACCTGATCAATACAGACTTCATTAGAAGTGTGATGAATAATATATATGTTTAAACTGTTCTTGGCTAGGTAATGTAAATGTGATGGCAGGAATGATGCACAGAGGTGTCATGCCATAATGGCATGTAAATGAACAGTTTTCCTATTTCACCTGTTTTAATTACAAATTATAAATACATATACACATATCTATCAATGAAGCAGTTTATAGACACACAAATCTTGTAATGATCTAAGCAAAACTGAAATAACTTATTGTTATTAAATGTACCAATCTGGATTTAAAACGCTAGTTTGGGGTGCCTATTCAAGTGTGGTAAGCTTTGTGTATTTTGCCTGTGTGAGGCACGTACAGACCTGTGGCAAACAGCACACACGATGTCTGTTATCATATATACAGATCAGGGCCTAAGATGATTAATAAACGACGAGTAACAAAGTCCTCCTCACTTCACTATCATTTTAACCAATAACCTCAAGAGCACAGACTGTATTTCTCAGATGTGTATTATGTAGAAAAAGGGATAAATTTGCATTTGCATTTATATGAATTGCTATTTTATATTATGAAGCTGAAAGTAAGAGGAGGCTCTGCCACAGGCATAAAAATATGGAGAGGTTTCACATTTGAACGTAAAGGCAGAAAGCAGGAAAGAAGCAGAAAAATAATTACTTCTATGGTTGAAGAAAATAGCAGAAATGATGGAAGACCCCAAAACTCCAGTACCTAATCTATTGCTGGTGGTTTTCAAGTTAGGCTATGGTGATGCAATGAGCTTTATTTTGCAGCAGTTCAAATGCTTTTTTAAGCATTCCTTATATACAGTGAGGAATGTCTCTCCAGATACAATTATGCACACAAACACTGAAACCAAATGTATAAAAATACACGTAACAAAATTATTTTTAAAATGTACAATTTTTATAAGCTAATTAATGCTGAATACCCTGCTTTCCAATTACATGGAATTTACACTGAATGTTAGACAGCTAAAGAACAAAATACACCTTTGTTAGGATGCCAGACCAGCAAAAATATTTGAGTAATGAATTCAAATTCTTTACCTCACCCTCAATAGAGTGTATGAACCTGAAAGGAAGCCTCTTTCTCTAGAATACAACCCTATTTAGGCTGCTACAACTGGATATTTAAGGAGGATTGGTTGGGAGTCAGAGATCATCATAACAATCAAGTGAGTGCAATATGCAAACTATTCTAAATCATTGGAGAAAACAATATCCAAGACCAGATCCAAAACAACTCATGATATGTTATTTCATATTATTGCGATTGGTTTTCTTGCAAAAAAAAAACCAAAACCCAACAACAAATAAAGAAATACAGCCCGTGAAATAGAACTCTGTGATTTCCTGGCAGTGATTTGAACTGAAAACTGAAAACGAACCTCAAAACATTTTTCCTCCTGTGCTCGATGCAAGAGTTCCACCATTCCAGGTAAGAGTACTGGAAATACATAATACTCCAAGTATTCTTGAGGAGGGCCTGAGAAAACAGCACAGCCTTTACTTACAAGTAAGCACTCAGATTTCACAAAAAAGCAAACATTAGATATCGTAAACTAAGTATCAGTTATTTTATCAGTACCATCACAGCTTTAACTGAACAGATTAATTCAGTTCAGATACAGCCACAAATCTCTCTTCACTTGTCTTCAGCCACAACAACATAAACTTGAGTAAATTTCGTACTAAAGGTGTATCAACACTGCAAACTACAGTGTTCCATAGAGGTGTCAGATTTAGTTTTAAATGAGTAAGCTCAGACACCAGAAGCAGTTAAATTTACCCTGACAGAAAGAAAAGTAAATTGGTATGCCCTGAACTCAGTGCTGTTACAGCTAGACCACTTCTGGTATCTATCCTCATGCCCTTTACGATGTGCAGTAACAGAGTTGGTCATAAAACTGAATTTCTAGACAGAGGAAAAATCAAGGTTATGTTTCAGTGGTGCTGTGATTTCTTTCTTATAATTACTTCCTACTTGCCAGATCCTTCAGAAATTTGAATGTGACTCCATACACTCAATTTTCCTAACTCGAGAGGGATGTCTGGGTTTGCATCTCTCTCATGTTTGACTACACTGCCCTTACTGCAGTAATACTGCAGCTCACTATACCTCACATGCTCGCATACATTGGCAACATGGAGTTCCATGCAGAAGCAAGCAGTTGCAGGCTTTATCACCAAAACCTAGCAGTGCTATTGCCCATGATTCTCTACATATAGCCTAATAGCTACATGTTTGCTCAATTTAGAGACTCAAGCTCCCTCCCCCTTCTCAGCTTTGTCCCACATCTCCATCTTCCCTAACAGGACATTTCACCATCATAAACTGGGTGAAGTGGAGGAGCCTTCTACCCCTTTCTATGAAGGCACTGAACCCCTGTGCCAGAGGGAACAGGGAGCCTGACCCTATAAGAAGGCATAAGAGCACTTCCTTCAGAAAGATGAACAAACCAAAACCTGTTAGGATCCTAGACAAGCAGGCATGGCTTATTGGCTAAAGGACTGTCCTTAATTTAAAGGCAGACTGCCTGCCATTCAGTAAGTATTCAGGTTTTGGTGTGGTGAGTAAAGATTAAGTCATAGAAGTGTTCTCTTCTGGCAACACAGCTGAAAATTTATTCTCTGCTTTATGCCTTTGTCCTGGGTTCAGCAGTAGCAGTCATTGTTTCTTCTTCTTAGTAGCTGGTGCAGCACTATGTTTTTGACTTTTGGCCTGGGAGCAGCACTGATAACACCGATGTTTATAGTTACTGATCAGAATGTTTAGACTGACCAAGAACTTTCTGAGCCTCGTGCTCTGCCAGGGAGGAGGGGAAGCCGGGAGGAAGCAGAGACAGGACACCTGACACAAACTAGTCAAAGAGGTATTCCACGCCATAGCACGTCATGCCCGGGGAGGTAACTGGGAGTTACCCGGAAGGGCTAGATCGCTGTGGGGTGGGGGCAAGGTATCAGTATCAGTTGGCGGGTAGTATTGTATTCTCTTTCCTTGTTATTTCTTTTATCATTACTATTATTGTTGGTAGTACTAGTGATTTGTGTTATACCTTAGTTACTAAACTGTTCTTATCTCAACCCCTGGGAGCTGCATTCTTTCGATTCTCCTTCCCATCCCTCCAGAAGCGGGGGGAAGAAAGGGAAGGGGGAAAGTTCTAATTTATGGCCTGGGCTTAAACCATGACAACCTTTAATTGGTTCATATCCTGCCAAAAAATATTCATAACTGGAAGGACACTATATATACATATAATAGCCAAGGGTAATACTGCTTCTGATTAGCAGCCTGAATTCCTAATGGGCACAAATGAATGGAAGAGAGGAAGAGCCAAACAGGAGGGCTAAAATGCATAATAAAAATACATTGGTACTTGCTAAATTTTATAAAGTATAGAAATAGATAAAAATGGAGGAACAAAACCTTAGAGCTGTTTCCATTCTAATTTGTAAGCAAGCAGGCAAAGATGATATTTTGAAAGCAGTTTTCAAACTCAATTGGCTATTTAATCTATTGATCCTTGTTTTGCATTATTAAATTAGAGAAGAAAATGCTTGCCTTTCTCTGATTTAAGTGGCTAAATAAAATGTCACTTATTTGGAAGAGACAAAACTATCTTAACAGTTAGACAATGCTACTGACTCATGATGCACCAGTTGAGCTTTCTTCCATTGACCAACTGACCAAGCTGGCTCCTTGTTTACAGACTAGGGGTCCGATCACGCAAATTCCACTTAAGGTGTTGTAGCTGTTAACACTTTAAATATAACAAATGACAAACCCTCGGCAAATGAAAGAAAAATAATCACAGCAGGGTTCAAGATAATATACTCCTACTTACATGTTTTTGCATCAGGTGGTTGTGGAAGGGGATCTGCCTCGGGTGTGGAAAGCAACTGTTGGACAGAAGTATCAGCTGCAGGGGCTGAATAAAATTGTTCCATATGTAATGGCTGCGCTATTCCCACTTCCAAAGACACCTGTTCAAGATAAATGTAACCTATATAAATATCCCAATTAAGACTGTAAAAAAAAAAAAAAATCCAATTCAACATAAGAAAGTATAAAGTCAGTTAAAAAAATATAATTTCTAATTCAATATTAAATTGTTTCATTATTTTATGAGTACTTTCAAAGAAAGAATTAAGCTTTAAAAAATTCTGCACAGTTCCAGCACAATAAAAACATCCAAACCTAACAGAAGGTATATGAATGCTTCTAAGAGAATAAGGTGAGATAGCACAATTTAAAAAATATTTTAGCCTTTGGAAGAAATAGTAATTCTTTGAAAATTAAAATTTTATGAATATGTATTTTCCACTCAGAGGCTGATATGTTTGTTTCTATATGGTTCAGAAGTCCTGACACTTGCCTTATGAAGAAAAGAAACTTTCCTTCTAAACAAAGCATAGACAAATTCAGAGCAAATCTTTAGTTTCCCCACACAGAGACATTTATGGATACCATAAAAAAAGATAGTCCACAATTTTTTGGATGTTTTTTAGAAGTGCAGGAACTGTTACACTGAGCCTGCAGAACAGTCCTATGAGACACTGAGCTACACCCATTACAGAAATGTAGGTACAGCCTTTTAACCCCAAGAATGCACCACATTAGAGTTTGCTATGAAAACATGTTATGAAAATTATGTCACCTGAATAGTTTCACTTTAAATTCAATTGGATTTATGAGCTACTTCAAAGCAGGTGGTGGGATGAGGCCACTACACTTGTAATACACTGTATGTCAGTAACTGCAGGGATTCCTTTTTAACATATGCAAGACGCAAAAAATGGTACTTTTGCAAATTCAAAAAGTGCATCAGTGTAACAAGGTATATTATTTCATTTTCAATGCTCAAATATATCAGTATATTATGCCCAGACTAATGCCCCAAGCAGAATTCACTGTTCAAATTTAATAACAGCCTGGAATTCAGCCAGTTTCTTCTGGGGAAGCAGGGTAAGTCTAAACAGATCCACTGTCAGACAATTTAAACCACGTCTTAAAATAGCTTTAAAATAACAAAGAATAATAAGATAACACATCTACAAAAATGCCTAATATAAATGAAAGCTAACTTTGTATGAGATGCCCAAAACAATTAATCTTGCTGCTCCTAGAACTTCTGGGCCAAAGGCTTAAATTGGTTTGCCTTTCTTCAATTTTTATGTCTGCCAAACAAATCTTCCTAGACTGAATTTATCAAAATTAGACTTCAGACCACTTTGACCAGGTTTAATCCACTAGTTTCAAAGGGCACGTCTACATGACCTATCACATACGTGACACCGGGCAGTAACTCTGTCACTGTGCTTGCTCCCCTCTCCCGTGTATTGCAGTACTCGCTCGGCTCAACCACCACCCAAAGGAGCTCCTGGCATGCTTCAGAGCCCTGCCTGTGAAGCAGACAGTTGCAGCTAAAAGACAGCGAGACGTACAAACCAAACACAGCTGCCAATCTAATTTTAGGGTAAGGCTACCCAAGTTGCCTTAAATAAAAGTAATTATTTGGAATATTATGTTTGTTGATTCACAGAAGTTGTTTGCAAAACATGGTTGGGTTTTGGGTTTTCTTTTTTTCATTTTATGAATGAGTGTACTCTGTGGGTATCTAATTTTCCCATTTAGTTATGCAAAATATTTCTAAAACCAGTCCTATACAGATTTTTTTATTGAACTATACTCACATATTTTTGTTTTGATTCAGGACCATCTGGAAATTGAGGCTGCTCTGCTTCATACTCTGGAAGTAAAAAGAAGTACAACATTTATTCAGAAGACTTTAAAAACATAACTGTTTTTCTCCTAAACAAACATTACTCTCTAAAGATGCCTATTCCGGATTTAAACAGTAAAACTTAGTATACCACAAATGTTTGATATGAATTCGGGTTTAAAACAAGTGAGAACTTCAGAGCTTCTTGTCTAGGATTAAAGTCAAGTCCCAGGTTCTCAGTGATAACAGAATCCTTCAGTGGAAAGAGATCTTTAACGAAATTAACAATTTAGAATATTTTAATGTAAGTGAAATGCAGATGCTTGCATAGAATTAGCCATTGTTTTACCAATGTATAATACTGCTTTTTAATTTGTATTCCTCTATAAGCAATTAAATCCCCAGGACATTGCTAAGCATTAGTCTCCACCTTCAAACCAACCTACCAATCAACCATAACACAAAAGGAGAAAGCAGTACATGACCCATATAGATTACTGAGTGAATCAGGGGAATAAAAGATGAGGACAATGGAATTGATATGAGAAAATCTTACAGATTCCACAATACAGAAAACTACTAAAGCCAAACCCAGGTTTACCATTCTATCATTATAATCAGATTTTCTGGCATTGCCACTTCCACACATAGTACACATGGCTCAGCTGAGTTATATTAGAATAAGAAACTTTATTCCTACATTTAAAATTGCCATTTTAACACAAAATACCTACTTTCAAGGCATTATAAAGTACTAACTGAAGAGAAACCCACCACAAAGCCACGGTGCTGGTCTCTCAGCTTCCTGACCAGCCTCAGCACTCTGACTTTGGGAAAAGGTCAAGACTTTTGCTATTAGAATCAGACTCTGGTAACAGAAGATGTGTATTCACTGAACTTGCCGTGAACAGCAGGAACATCGTTACCTCTCAACAATCTAAGTCCCTTACCAGGATAACCCACAAAGCTGCCTCCACGCAGGGCAGACTGCTGTGTGGTAAGCCGCAGGCCATGACAGTACTGGAGTAAGCTGGGTGCTTCTGGGCCTACTGGCAGCAGAAACACGCACAGAGGTATGTTTCTGTCAGAAGTGGATGACAATAAGAAGACAACGCTCGGTAGCGACACCGCTTCGGGGCTTGCTCTTAGCAGTGCAAAGGGCGGGTTTCAGCAGGTACAGCCAGCCCCTCCGCCGGCTCCAAAGCGCTAATGAGACCGGGCGCTGCAGCAGCGAGGAGCAGCTTGGAAGAGCCCCGAGTGGCCAAGGCAGCGGGGTTCTGCCTTCGGCGTCAGGGCCGTGCCTAGGCCCACCCTGCCGGTGCCCCCCCCCCCCCGCACCTCCCGGCTCCCACCTGCGCACACGCGCTCCCACAGGCTCGGCTCCCGCCCGCCCTCCGCCATGCCGCGCCGGGTTGCCACGGCAACCGCTCCACCAGCCCCCGCCGAGGGGCGGGCGCGGCCACTTTCCCCTTCCGGGTCGGCGGGAGCTACACGTGGCCGCAGCAGGTAGGCGGCGGCGCGGGAGTGGAGTGTTCTCTTAGCGGGGCCTTCGGGCTCCGCTCCGTCTCGTCCCGTTCATCTAACGGGGGCCGGAGTGTAGCGGGAGCTGGGTGGGCCAAGTCGGGGGTCCGGCTTCTCGGCCAGAGCCGGGCAGGAGGGTCAGCGAGCGGGTCACCGCGGTGTGCTGTGGTGCACTTGGGGTTTGAAGGATTGCGGCAGGGGTGGGAGACGCACTTAAAGGAGCCCTGGGGGTTAGTTACTGATTAAAGGATGGGAGACCATGTAGGTTCCTCAGAAAAGGCAGGGGTGCCGCCGGATGGGTACCACAGGTACAGAGGTCTGCTTTAACCTGTACATAGGCGAGAGTGTCCCAAAACACAGAGCTAGGACAAGCAATTACAAACAGAAGCAAACTCAAGGTAGTTACTAAGGTGCCGTGAAAGAATCCTGTAATGCCAAGTGGGCAGTAAAGGGATGTAAAGTTCAGTGCAAAATAAGTGAAAAGTTATACATGTGTGGAAAACCACCTTAACTCTACACACGTATGTATACACACATACACACACATATATACACACACATATAGTAAGTATCTGCTTTGTCACTTAGGAAAGATGTTTTAGAGGGTAGCTAAACCTGTGAAGGTCATGCAGGGCAGCTGGCAGAGAGACATATAAGAAGTTACAAATAAACAAGGACAGGAATAAAGAAGATGAAAAACCACCCTGTGGCCACTCCAGTACACTGTTTTCAGTGCAGCACTTCTGGTTCCCTGTATCACAGAAAGCAGATTGTGAAACTGAAAAGAGAGTGATAATGAGAGACACAGGATGGTTTCAGAGTAAAGGGAGACCAGATAGCCTGGGACTTGCTGAAGCTGTGCACTAACGTCTCCATTTCATGTTTTTAGAATGGTAAAGAGAAAAGAAGTTCATGAGGAACCTGTACAAAAAAAGAAAAAAGCCAAAAGGAGTAGGAGCCAAACTATCACTAAAATTGAGAAAGATGTCATTAAAATTGAGGATGGTGACGAGCTTGGGCCAAAAACAAAGAGAAGGAAAAAGGAAAAATTAAAAGATGAGCATTTAGACCAATTAGAATTGAAAAATAAGAAGAAGAAGAAGAAGAAGAAGAAGAAGAAAAACAAAGCTGGCTCTGGATTACTGAAAGAAGCACATTCAAAAAGCTTTGTGAATGTAGAAGGCCATCTGGATTCTGAACGTAAAGAAGAATCAGAGGAACAAATTAAAATTTTCAAAAAGAAGAAAAAAAAAGCCCAATGTCATTCCTCCTTATCGTTGGAGAATAATGAGAGTTGTGATGTGGAGCTTTCAAATCACCATGCAGACAGTACTAATGAAAATGGATTTGCTTTTAAAAAAAGCAGAAAGAAGACCGCTTTGAATTTGGAATTGTATGGTGAAGTAACCAAGAAAAAAAAGAAGAAAGGCATTTTTTCTTGCTCATTAGAGGACATCCAGGACAGTGAACATGAACAGGCTAAAAAAGTTCCTAAAACCCCACAGAAATGTATTTCACAAGAAAAACCTTTTACACGTATTATCCAGAATGATGGGAAGAGTTATGTGAGAAGAAAGAAGAAAAAGAAGAAGAAAGATAAGCATGACTCCTTTTTACCACTAGCAAATAATCAGGACAATACCAATGGAGTTCCTGATAGCCCCGCTGCATTAAGTGACTCTGGAAAAAGGCAAAGAAATAATTCTCTGGAAATCACACTGACAAAGAGAGAGGAAGATGACACAGCTGAGAACTCTGGAAGTAGCAGAGAGACCAAGAAGAAGAAGAAGAAGAAGAAGAAGAAGAAGAGAAGAGGTGTTTCTTCCTTAACACATACAGATAATAAGGACTACAGTCACGGTGTTCCTGATAAGCATCTCCCAGCACAGCAAAAAGTTGAGTCTGAGGAAGAAGAGCTTTCTGGGAAGAAAAGCAGGAAGAACATAAAGGATAATCGTGAAGTCATCAAGAAGAAAAAGAAAAAGAAGATTCAGAAAGAGGAGGATTCAAAAGTTTTGTTAAACAATGACAGTCCATCGAAAAGTCAGAAAATAACACTACTAGAAAGCACTAAAAAGAACCAAGAGAGGGAAATGAAGCAAGCAGAATGTGTCACAGGGGACACTGTAGATGGGGTATTATGCAACAGTAACCACACACGCTGTGATGGAAAAAGGCAAAAAAGGAAAAAAGAATCATGCCAGGACTCTGCTGAAGAACCGGGTTCAAAAGCAAGCACAAAAAAGATCAAGGAAGAAGACGTGGGAAATGAGGCACTGGTAAGTTGTAAAGAAAAGGATGGCTTTGCTAAGGAATCCTGCTAAGGAATTGAAAGCTTTTTAGGTAGGCAGTTTCCTCCTGCAGGCTGCTCAGCCTGTTCAGACCATTGGGATACACTTAGGTCAACAGGGTCCTTCTCTGGGGTTCAAGAAGCAGGATCAGCTGATCTGTTGATTTCAGTTGTGAAACACTGCAAAATGTTTTTTAATGCCAACTCTTGTAGTGATGGTGTTTCAGCTGTGAAAATGTAAATATTACAACTAAGAACAAGTATTGGCCCAAAAAGAAAACTCGTATGTACAGACATAGTGTTGTTCTGTCATTCCTTCAGTTTCTCTTGGCAAAATGGCAGCACTCCTGTAAAATAGGATTTTAATACCATATCATTTAACCTGAGCAGGTTGGTAACATTGGCAGCATGAGTGCATCTAACTGTGTTAGATTTTTCCTTAAGCTTTTGCTGCTGTTAATGCTGGAACTGCAGTGTTAGAAACAAGGGTGAAATTTAGCCAAAACCTGTCATCTAACTTGGGACAAAACTTTAGAGAAAATCCTAAGAATCCAAAGTGTCGATGAGGCCTAGAGCACTGATGAAAATTCTGATAGAAAAATACTAGAGAACAACCTAAACACAAATTCTTAATTAATAAAGTAAATCAATGCAAGACAATAAATAGATACCAGAGCTGTAAATTATACCTGAAAGTAACTGGAATTGTATCCAGAATGGCTCTTAAAGGAAATCCCATCCAGGAGTCCTGCAGTACTGCCATTTCTGAGGTGAAACAAACATGGAGAGGAACTGATGGAGGATTTGAAGTACAGAAATAGAGGGGTTTCTTCTTTGATTCCCTCCCCAGCCCCCCTCTTCCCCCCAAAAAAAAAAAAAAAAAGTTATTAAGATCTTGTTTTACTGCTTTAACTTTTTTTTTGGTAATCTGATTAGGGTCTTATTTTAAAGCTATTTAAGTGCCCAAAGTTAGTACCTACATGCCTAACCTCTGTTATTGTTGGGAATTAAGCTGTGAGATGTTTAGACATTCAGTAGATACCTATCTGTATTTTTACTACTTAAACAACAGTGGCTAACTGCAAGTGACTAGGAGTTTGCTTTGATATACAGAAGTAATGGGAAACTGCACTCCAGTTGTTTTTTATCAAGAATTTGGATATTTGGCTTGTTTAAAAGTCAAGCTCTAGTAAATAAAGCATCATTGAAGATTTCTTTAAACTAGGGACAGGGCGGGTTGCAGCACTGGCCACCTCTCCAGCCCGCTTTGTGGTGTGCTTTGCTTTGTTATGCACTCCTGTATGCAGTTTCTCCATGTTCTGTGCAAAGCCAGCAGCTTTCTGGTATCTGGCTAATACTGCATTACTGATTTTATATAAGCAGGCTCTTCAGTGTCCATGGAGACACAGATAGAGGCATTTCCACAAAGGTTTGTGTTGGGAGTGTGTACGTTTCTCAGTGACCAGGTGAGCAGATGTTTGGGGCTTTGTCCTTAGGTTTCTCTTTTTCACCGTTCAAAGGACAAGATGGTTTTACTCCTGGCATATATTTTCTAATTAAATTGACATTGACTTTTTGAGACTGTTACACATTATTTAGATTCTTGTAGTTGTTCACATTCTGTGGAGGCAAGATAAGCCTAATAACAAGTAAAATCTCATGGATTACAATGCAAGGTATTTGCTGTGTTTTCCAAACAATTGAGGAGGAGGATGTAGGATGATGCATGTGTTGTTTCTCTTTCCCATATTCAGCTCTGACCTTTAATAATAAGAAGCACTTTAGGGAAATTCTCCTGAAGATTGAGAAGTCTGGGTAAATCAGTTCCAGAGAAATCTAGTTCCTGCCAGACCAAAAGACACTGTTGCAGTAAATGGCTGATAATGTCAGTCTTGCGTTTAAGGGTGCCATAGTTCTGACACAGTTTCTAGTCTATGGTTTGTCACACACACTGTTGCATATCTTGAAAAATCCTCTTTTGGGCTTGTGCAGCAAACAAATGAGTGAGTTTTTTCAAGACAATGTGCAGTGACACCCACTTTATATCAATGATCACTATTTTTCCAATTAGGGACCATTACAGTCACCTTGGGCAGTCACCTTGGTTTACTTCTTTGGAGTTACTTGCCTGCAGATAGCATAATCCTACATGTGAACGTGCTCCCCTTTCATGAAGCTGGAGGAAGACTGCCACTCCTGGAGGGGTAATTTTTGCCACACAGCAGCCTTCAGCAGGCCAGCAACAGGCTGTGAATTGGCAGGGATGAGGGTGCACCCTTCCTCCTTCCTCATCTTCCATTTGACCTTCCAGCTAGAAAAAACAAAAGTAACATTGCAGCTGTTTGCAGAATCCTGTCACATCAGTTCTGCTTGTTTGAATAGATCTGAAAAGACAGTATCAGGCCATCTAGAAGTAAATTGGGGTTTTGATCTTTTCATCCAAGAGAACAAGCTTTCCTTGTTGCAGACAGTGTTCTCGCATTTTTAATGGTGTATGTGTGTGTGTGTGAAATCAGTACATAAAAGGTGGCTTTGGAAAACGAACTAGATCATTCATAGCTTTAAATAAACCTATAAACCCTAAAAAAAAGTAACAGCAGCTTTTGCTGACAGAAGAATGTTACAAATCTTTTCCTTATCCTAGTGTTCCCTGGCTATTTCATGCTTGGATTATTATGTTAGCTGTATCAATAAATCTTCCCTTTGGCCACCTTTTCCAGGCTAGTCTAAAGCTTATGGCTCTAATTTACCCCTGTCCTGGACTTACTACTTACTCTGCTACACTGGATGCCCCAAAATCTTACCCTTACTACCAATTTGGAAAGGAAAGGCTGAGGGCAGTGATCTGTAAGTGCCCGTCAATGGGAGCAGAACCTGCTGAAGGGCTGTACTTTAGAGTAGTATCAGTATTTGTTTGGAGACTCTGACACCGATTTACCTCTTGCTGTCCTGCCCAGCCATACCTGCTGGAGCTGTTCTGTCTCCACATCAGGTCTTCATTCCTTACTCCCAAATGTGCTGCCATTGTAGGAGACACTTTGTGTATGCATGCACTTCTTCCTGTGCTCTTTTCAGGTTTTTAAATTTATGTTAACTTTCACTCTTTCTACCCCCTACTTGAAGTATAAACTTAAACTTCTATGAAGTGGTTTAATTTGAAATGACCCTGTCTGCAGACATTACTGTATGTGCCAGTGATGTGGGCAGGTCCATTTTAATGTGTGAATTTAAAGAAATCCCTTATCCTCTTTGTTGAAAAGGAAAAAAAATGATCTCTTCCTTGGGGAGAAAGTCTCTCCATAGAAATACACAGCTTTAATTGGCATTTCCAGCTTAGAATTGCCTGTTTCTTGCCTCACATTAGTACTAATTTATTGCTTGGTGGTTTTACTACATTTGTTGTGAGAGCTATGTAAATTCTGATTAACCAGAATGGATAAAAACATTCATACAAGCTTTTTTACTGTTTTACAGGAACATGTGGATGATGTAACTATTGTGCAGGAAAAAAAGGGAAACTGTGATGAAGTTAACATAGACAAGGTATGCTTTGTCTTAATTGTGTAAGATGTAAAGCAATTCAGCATTTACTGTATGCATAGAATTTGTAACAAAAAACCTTTGCTGCTTGTCTGTGCCAAGATTTCCCTAGATAGAGCTCTGCTTAAAGTGTGTTTTACCTTCCGTGGGTTAAGTCCAAAATGTACAGCTCCAGTCAATGTCTAAGTAGCTTATTAAGTTAAATACAGGTTTCTTTGCGTCTCATTAACTTTAGCAGTTTCAGTGTAGCTGTTATCTGCAGTTAGAAGACTAAATATATCTGATACAGCAACACATTCATTTAAAATACCACTAGCAAAATCACAGTTCAGATGTTGAGGATGTAAATGGATCACATGCAACCTTTTAACTATCCTTGCAGAATTCTGAAGAGAACTAATTATTTCAGTCTTTTCATTGTGAATGACATTTACTCATTTAACATACAGAACATAGTGCCTTGTGCTGTTTTTTTCTGCATGCTAGGTGAGGCGACAGGCTCTGCAAGAAGAAATTGATAGAGAATCTGGCAGAACTAAGGCTTTCAGTCCCAAAGTGAAACCGGTACGTATGAACTTAGATCATGATCTGACAGAAATACTGTGTCCCAGAGCAAGTTCCTGAAAAAAGCACTGTACTCTTTGTATGTGGCTCAGGTACAAGGCTTGCCACAACGTTCCTCCTTTTGACTGTAAATTTAAGGACATGCTATACAACAAATTTGTACAATCCCAAGAGAGTCTGCGAGCTGACCAGTGAACTCCCAACAGCAGCTGGCATTGTACAGTGCTCTAATTCCAAGCATCAGTCCTCAAAAGCAACATTTTGTCTAGTTCCTCTGGAGAATGAGCCATGACAAAATGCTACAGAAGTGTTTTCTGCTGACTCTGAAATACAAATAATTGTAGACTATTGATATATCAGTCACTGAATTGTATCTGAATTGTTATGTGGAAGACATTCAGAAACAGACATAAACATGGAAAGGTGAAAGGGATGACGGCTGATAACACGTGTGTGATATTTACAGTCAGTCCTCTCCTATTTTTTACATCTTTCTTCTACCTCTTTGAAAGATGATGCTTTATTCTTTGCTTTTGCATCCTACTCAGCCTGCCCCCTGACACATTTACAGGAACGTGGTAGAAATTGTGGCTGTAGTGTAGAAGTGGTAAAAAGACTCAGAAAGCAAGCTTTGCTTGCAATTCAGTATTCTTAGCTGTTTCACAAGACTGACAGAGTGCCTAGGAAGTTGGAATATACCTCAGTGAAATGCCAGAAACAACTCCTGTAGGTTTTTACATAGTGGGAGGCAGACTGCAATAGCTCTGGAACTGCAACTATCTAATAGTCTTTGAAGTCATTGAGAAAAATGACATCCTTGGCAGGAGATCTCTGTTCTGTGGTGCTGATCTGTCTCTGTTTAGGAGTACACAGAAGAACAGAAAATTAATTCATCAGCTTCACAGAGTGAGCTGGAAATGCTGCAGCAAAAGCTATGTGTAGTGCCTGCCAGCGCTTTACTTAAAGGAAATTACAGAGTTTGACAAGGCATAATTATTTCTGCATCTGTGCAGATGTCTCCCATGCCAAAGGGAGGACATGTACTTATGTGTATGTGCACATGCATCTGTCACAAAGCTCGGCTTATACAGCAATTTGTCTTTGAGCATAGTAAAAATACAGAAGTATTATGGATGGCTTTATAACAGCAGGTATTCCGGCCTCTGATAGTGAATGACACTCCAGCCTTGCGTTTTTTTAGCTTCAAAAGCCTGCTACAGCTTGCCTGCAATATTGAGTAGCATGCTGTGTGTCATGTTGGCTGTTGAGTGGAGAAT
>JAVHNF010023892.1:0-17687 GCA_034783455.1 Micropsitta finschii | reverse complement strand
CTGACTGGTCTGTAATTCCCTGGGTCATCCATTTTCCCCTTCTTGAAAATGGGGGTTATATTTCCCTTTTTCCAGTCGTCGGGAACTTCACCCTGCTGCCATGATTTTTCAAATATGATGGCCAGTGGCTTAGCAACTTCATTCGCCAGCTCCTTCAGGACCCACAGATGGGTTTCATCAGGTCCCATGGACTTGTGTATGCTTAGGTTTTTAAGATGGTCTTGGGCCAGATCCTCTCCTACAGTGGGCCTAACGCCTTCCTTCTCACAGCTCCTGCATCTGCCTTCCAAGATTTGGGTGGTGTGGTCAGAGCCTTTGCCAGTGAAGACCAAGGCAAAGAAGTCATTAAGATCCTCAGCCTTCTCCAAATCCAGGGTAGCCAGTTCTCCCGATAGCTTCCGGAGGGGGTCTACATTGTCTCTAGTCTGTCTTTTATTCACTACATAAGAAGCAGAGCTTCTTATGTGAAAAAGCATAAGGCTTATGAAAATTAGACAATTGCATAGGAACTGATGCAAAATAAACCTCATCACCTTTGTGATGATTTTAAGTGTTCGAGCTTATAAGGTGGTAAGAATCCAAGTTGTGGTTTAGCACAGTATGCAGTGATCCAGCATTTTCTGTCTGTCAAGTAAAGGCGATCTCTGGACCCAGTTGTGCTTTTTGATAATATCCTTTGGTTTGTGTTTGACAATTGCAGGACAGGAACTCTCCTGGGCTGGTATCATGCTGAATTTTATGGACAATTGGCTCACTAACAAAGGGGGGTGAAAAAAACTGTTCTCAGCTTTGCTGGATGCTGTAAATTTAGATTCAGAAAGATCAAGAATTGTGAATACAACTCAGAGCAAAGGTGGTAATTACATTATGTACAAGAAAAAGGGTGCTTTTTGAGCCTGAAGGACATACATTTGACAAGATTGTGTTTAGAAGATGACCATATGTGATGAAAAAAACAGAAAGCCTCATGCAAAAAATTTAGATTTGAGAACTCCCTTTTTATTCAACCATATATATTCCTTTGATCTATCTAACTCTTAACAGGGTATTAAGTGTATAATAATGTCATATAAAAAGGTAGGAGAACTGAAAGGTGATGTATTCAGTGATGTTGTTTGCAATTAAAAACCCTGAGGAAGGGTTATGGTTGTATGATCAACCTTGCATAAAAATAGTACGGTCACCTTGTCCTTTGAAATTGATTTTGCCTGCCTTAAAGGAAATATCATTCAGGACATCCAGTGTGCTGCAAAGGATTCACTCTTACGTGTACACATTATATTATCATTCCTTACAAAATGATGATGATGGAATTACTGGTTCTGCAAAAATATCCCCTTAATATCTTTAAAAGAAATTATGGCTGTTGTGTCACACTGCTGGAAGACGCAGTGCACAGTATATGCTGGAAGGGGAATTTTATATCACTATGAAATATAAGCAGCATTTGCCTTTATAAACCATAGATTTTATTGTTAGAAACCAATTGCATCCCCAGCCATCCTCTGCAGTACGCAGTTCTTAATATGTTAAAATAAGAAGCTTCAGCTTGCTTTGTTTTGAGAGCTAAATGGAGACAGCTAAATCTGGGGTGATATACAAAGAGATATAAAATACTGCAGAAACTCTGAGAGTGGCTCTTGTCTGAGGACTCTTGTCTGAGGGAGGGAAATCTGTGTCAGAGGCAATGGGTGTGTTAACAGACAAGAAAATCTAAATGAGGTGGGAGCTCCACTATTTTTAATTGCTTCTTATTGCATGACTGACTTTCTTTTTTTCCCCCTTAGTTTTTGTACTCACAGCTTGCAAGTTACACTTCTTCAGGTTTTGTTCGATAAGTTTAACTGTTGGCAGCAGGGGGGGAGCTCAGGAGTGTTCTTCACTTACTGTTCCTCAGCACCAGCTTTTTAGTTCTGTTTCTGGAAGTTACATTTCTCCCAGCAACAGGAGCTTGTAGGAGCTGATGTTGGGCTTGTCTTTTGCATTGACACGTGGTTTGACTTTCATGCCTGACGCTGCTTGTGTATAAAGCTTCTCTTTGGAAGGGTTGTGGAGCAGGGAAATGTGTAATAACATGCAAAGATGTGTTTCAGAGGTGAGCAGTATGTTCTAGAGCATGGTTGGAGTTGTCCTGAAACTGCACTAGTCCGTAGTCTTGTCTGGTATGCCCCATCACCCGAAATAGTCCTCACATGCTAACTCAGAGCACAGAGCAACTCACGGGAGTTGAGTCCTTCTGTGGATGACTTCACTTGTTCTCATCCAACCTGTTACCAGTCTCTGGAAGATCCAGTCCAAGGTCAGAGGCATCTATGGTTGGACTCAATGATCTTAAAGGTCTTTTCCAATCTAAGTGACTTTCTATTGGCAAAATTGCTGTAACATTTTAATTGAATGCCTTCAGGTCCAGTGGAAGTAAATTAATATTTTGCATTGTCGTTTCTCCTCAGAAAACCTGAGAAAGGAGTCCAATACCTGATTGAGCGGGGTTTTGTGCCAGACACGCCAGTTGGGGTTGCCCACTTCCTGCTGCAGAGGAAAGGCCTCAGCAGACAGATGATCGGAGAATTCCTGGGAAATCGACAGAAGCAGTTCAACCGGGATGTGCTGGAGTGAGTACTGTGTGTGGTGAAAAGCTCAGCTTGTTGTAATGGGAGTTTCCCCAAGCCAAACATACTAATGGTCTCTGAATGTTTCGTGCTTATGTCTGGATCTTGTTCTGAAGGAGGGAGAACCGAGACTCCAAGAGTTAAGGAAAAAAACATGCACATGAGCAAATACTTGTTTCTTTGTTTTCCTCTACGTTACTGGTTTTGGTATTGATCTAACAAGATACTTGCAAGGATTTATAATCCCTGTAGTCATGTACATTTACTCTAAATTTATGTTTTAATTTCATTGGCCTTAGAGTATATTATTTCAAAGTCTTTTTCCTTCCTCAGGCACTCTAGTAATTTTCTGAATGAAACAATATAACATGTAACATAAGGCTTCATCAGTAACAGAACGTGAAAATCATTATTACAGCCACATGGCTCAGCTGTTAGATAAACAGGGATTTCAGACTGCATGGGCAGACGCTGACAAGATCTATACAAACTGTTCTTTTCCAAAGGATTAGATAAATAAAAACTGGTTTAAAAAAAAACAAATAAATTCAAAGCAGAAAATTAGACTTTTAGTAGCTTGATCATAAATTCCATAAATAAACCTTGTATATAGAGTAGACCGAAAAAGAAGCTTCATTTTAAGAGTGTCCGTTTAAAACATGTATTCTTTTAGGGCCTTTGGGGTTTTGTATCTGATATACTGACCTGTAAATTCATCGTAGTCCAATTTTGTTCAAGGAGTTATGTAAACATGTAGCTAGATGTTTAACAAAACTGCTGAGAATGAACACAGAATCCCCACATCTTGGCCATTAAGGAAGACTAGGAAAAATTCTGACCATGTGTTTTAGCCAGCATATAATAAAAGCTGTACTGAAATCTGCATTGGTCTGTCAATGCACTCTTGAGGACTCAATGTTGATAAATCCTCAAAATACTAAGATTATGGCATCCTGATACAAAGTGTCTGCCAACACCTTTTATTTTCTTTGCATAGCTTTTACAGACTTCTCTTACTGGCTTCTAACTGCAAAGATGTTGGTCACATTCTCTACAGTCATCCTTATCTATTTTGCTGTCAGAACTTCTTATCTCAGATTCAAGCTTGAATGCTGCATTAATACAGCTAATGGCATGTGTATATATCATAGAATCATAGAATAGTTAGGGTTGGAAAGGACCTTAAGATCATCTAGATCCTAGGTCTTCTCATTCTTTCTTGTGCCTTGTTTAAGGCTGCCTTCTTATAGCACAAGAACAAGCAGCAGAAGAGCCTCTGCACCACAAGCACACAGCTGGCCCTACAATAGAGTGGCAGAGTATGGCTTGGTTTTGATGCAATCCCTACTCACCATGAGTCAGTATTAGCTGCTTGTAATGATGGGCTGGATTTTGCTATGATGAGTCAGACTGGGGTGAAGACTTTCCAAACAGTGGGTGTCTTCTAGTTTTTGAAAAGAAAACAGAGCAGGTCCAAGACGAGATGACTTATAAACAGATGTGATGTTGTGAACTTGAACGAATTGTTTGCCCTTAGTCTCAAACGGACTAGCGGAATATGAGTAAGTAGAAGTGTGTCTCTGCTGAGGCAGATGCTGTATCTGTGGCGAGGTGAATTGTTAAGGGTAAGGTCATAATCACCTACCTACAACCCCACAGCAATCCTTTCATTGAAATAACCTGTTTTCATGTAAGTTGTTCAGCTATGCTTTGGAGCAAGGAGCATCCTGTAAGCAGTGCTGTTCTCTTGATAGTGTTCTGAACCTTGCCTGCAAAGAGGAACAAGGTATTTTTTTTTTTCTTAAAAAGAGACAATACAGTAGTATTTCAGCTTAAATACCACATGTACAGATTGCAGGTAGATTTTGACCATCTGATAATAACTCTGGGTTTTGTTCAAGTTTCCCAGATCCTGTAAATTAGGGTGTTTTAACTGCTTGAAATCTTCTTTTCACTGGAGTTTAGAAAATATTCAAAGAGTAACCTAAGTATTTGACCAAGAGCTGTATTCTGGGCCTACTGTAGTTGCTGCCTGGTGGCAGCTCAAGTGTAAAGGCATTGTTTGTATGGTGTGGAGCTTGCATAGCTGGCATTGATAGTGGTACCCTGGCCAACATCTGAGCACATCAGACACCCCAGCACACTGCTGTCCCTCTCTGCCTACCAAGGAGTGCTTGATGGAATAGAGATGCAACTGAGGACCTGGCCTTCTACTGTGTCTCGACTTTGCATTAGAAAACAAAAGGACACTCACTCAAAGAATAAAATAAAACCATCATAAGGATCACTGTTAAAAGTGAGAGGGAAAGCATGACATTCTGCTGCTGTCAGGACTTTATCATTTCAGTTCTGTGCAAGAGTACCGAGAGAGAACCAAGGCAGTTGCTGGTGACCCAGCAAATGGTACATTCTACTCTTCTGACTTGGATTTTGTAGAGAGGTGGTAAGCAGGGGATGGCTCCCAGGAAGAAGTTTCAGTTCTCTGCTTCCTAGCAAAGGTGAAGCCTCACTGCCTCATGCTTTTACCTGCCTGGGACATGTAGCAGTGCTAGGGGAGATGTGTTGTCATTCGGCACAGGCTTGTTTGCTCAGAGTAATATATGTACTCACATTCTCCTGCAATGACTGTAGTCACATTCTCTTTATCATTATGATCAGGATCTTATTATCATCATGGATTCTCATTTTGTTAACTATTGTTAACAAAAGCCAAACAAGTGTGTCTGGTCTTACTTTCATGTTTCCATTTGCTATAATGACTAAAATAACTTGTTTCCATTTTTGTCATTAGACAGCCATGAGCAAAGTTTTGTTACTATTCTGACATATTTGTAGAAAAGTCCTGGTTCCAGTTAAGAACATTGACCATGGTGGTATATCTGCTGTCTCCATAGCTCATATAAAAGATGAAGATCCCTCCCCATTATGTTGTTGGCCAGCAAGGTCCTCAGTTGCTCTCATTTCTTTATTTTGACTCCAGCTTGTCTGCACATGTGCTTTACACCTTTGAAGGAAAGAACAGCTTTTGAAGGTGTTACAGAATTTATAATAGGTGGGAAGGCTGCATTATTGCAGAACTGATAATAGGTTTGTAGGCGTGGACTGGAAAGAGCGTGAGAAATGCCAAACCTGTTTGTGTCCTCCTGCTTCTGCATGAAGGGAAAAACAGTCAAGGCAAAAAGAGTAAATTGCTTTGGTATTACTCTGTGTTAGCTACAATGTTAGTAGAAGAATAATGTGAGCTACTCCAATTTATCATTGTGTAGCTATACATCCATGAAAAGGCTTTTAAAGCTAGACTGTGCTTTCTCTCTGTAGTTTCTGCATTACAGTGCTGTTACTTGCACTGATTCATGTCTGGTTATTTGAAAACTAAAAGGTAAGTTTAAAGAAAGGAAATTCATAAGCTTCTGATTTTAAAGTAGTCTTCAAGTATTAGAATGACATAGTTGATGTTCCTATTTTATTTGTTGTCAGCACTGTATTTTCAGAGCAAGAAGCAATTATTTAGAACGTTAACTGAAAGACATGGCAAGTGATGGGGAAATGAGACTTACAGTAAGAGAGTATCCAAACAAGATGATTTTTTTTTTCTGTATGCAGGAACGTTCCTCGACACAGGAGCCATTTGGTGCTAATGTCTGTGTTTGCTGCAGGCTGCTTCAGATAGGATATTTTGAGCAGTATAAACTATCTGTTATTATTATAGGCACTGTGATAATTGATTGGCCTGGAAGCACAAACCCAATAATTATTCTTGGCAATGGTGTATCACATTGGTCAGACATTTGTCATTCCAGCAGCTCCTCTGCTACAAAAATAATAAGGGCCTGCTTACATGTACACATTGATCCATTATTTGTACTCCTTCCTTCACAGCTTACCTGCAGTTATTGCAATTGGTCAAATTTGAGTTTTTCAAACAACTCCATGAAGCTCTATGAAAGATGAAAAATTGAAAGGGTTTTTTGTCTCAAAATCTTACCTTTGGTACTGTGTTGTTAGAAATTAAAAGCCATAATGGCAATATGTTTCTCTCCTAGCTGTGTCGTGGATGAGATGGACTTCTCGACAATGGAACTGGATGAAGCACTCAGGAAATTTCAGGCTCATATCCGTGTTCAAGGAGAAGCCCAGAAAGTAGAAAGGCTTATTGAAGCTTTTAGGTATGATGCTGAAATAAATTACTCAGTCACCAGAAACCTGCTGGTGTCAAACTGGAGAACTGGGGAAATGAAGTAAATCTAAGTTATTTCCATGCTGATTTGCAGTATTCTTGTAAATCCAGCATGTGATTGTGGTGGTTTTGCTAAGTATGAAATGGGAAGTTTTATTTGCTTGTACCATTCAAGTCTGGCATTTGTATTAACATAGTGAGGTTTCTCAATTAAAAGTTCTTTCTGGCATCAGTTGAAAAGATATTCCAGGATCTTTGAATGTCTCTGACAATGTATTTGGATATGGTAGTTCATATGAGTGCAATACAACACCATTTACATTTTGGAGTATATATGCTCAGCCTTTCATTAAGCATTTCAACAACAGTGGAATAAAGAGCCTTAACTTATTAAAACTAACACAAGTGCACTTGATCAAGGGCAGGATGAGATGTAAATCACCATGTGGCAGTAAGCTAAAATCAATGCTCTGTTCTTACCTGGTGTCAATGGGAATGTCTGAAACAAAAAGAAAAAAAAAAGGAATACTGAAGTTACTGTAGCTCAGAATCTGTTCTATGTAAAGCTGCAGTGCCAGCAGAGAACAAAGCCTTCCACATTCTAGGAGTGGCTTATAAGCTAAATATATGTATGAAACACAAATAATAGCTTGCTGAGCTTCTGGGATATGGGAGTTGGTTTATTTCGTGGAATCAGAACAGTATCTGACAGCTTTCACTTCTGCTTTTTTACAGCCAGCGATACTGTATCTGCAATCCAGGTGTTGTGAGACAATTTAGAAACCCTGATACCATCTTCATTCTAGCCTTTGCCATCATACTGTTAAACACAGATATGTACAGCCCAAATGTGAAACCAGAACGCAAAATGAAGCTAGAAGATTTTGTCAAGAATCTAAGGGGTAAGTCAGCTCTACTGAGAAAGGTCATGAAAGCTTTTCCTTGTAGCTGTCACTGGGGAGACACTACGTATTTTGTGGGATAAACTAAAACACGAGGCACTTGATGCTGATTTCACTTAAAACTGCTGTCATTTTTACAGGCTCTAGCTGTTTCTGGAATAGTGAAAACAGAATTAAGCATATAGTCTTTTGTCATTTTTATCTTGTCTTTCTTGAGTGGATGCATAGTCAGGTCCTTTTATTCCCATATATATACACATATATATATTAAGGAACAGAAATCACTCTATCATGATGAGAACTTCTGGAAATAAACTAAAGATTTAGATTCTCACTGTAGGGGGAAATCCCAGCTTCAAAACCTCCCTAATAAGTACACCATAAATAGCACATAGGTTTCATTCTGATTTCTTCATTGGTATATTTTCCTATCAAGAAGCTACTTGTCACTCTATGGCACACCCAAACTGCAATTAGGTTGCCAAGAACTGTGAATATTTTTTCAAATCTGTGCCTCAGGTCTTTCTATCCTGGTTCTTTCTGGTGAAAAAGAACAGGATTTATGAAGTATCAACTCACCAGTGCTCAGCCATGTCTCACAGGAAGCAGTCCCTGTAGAGCTGAGCGGGAAGGTCATGCACGAGGAGCTGATGCCTCCTGTTGTTCCTGGGCACTCAAGGAAGAATGGATCAGACAGCATTTACCTTTTATCACGGAGGAGCACTCAGATGCTAGAGAAATAAAGTGAGGCTGAAGTCCCCATCCCTTTTTTTCCTTTACAACAGTTTGTGCCTATAGGGAAAAAGCAGCTTTACTGTAGTTCCATTACTGTGTGTTTGTGCAAAGGCCAGGAAAATTGCCTACTCAGTCGTTGCAGCCCTCTCCTCCTCCCTGCCCCCTGCTTTTAAGCACAGATTAAGCACAACTTAGTGTAGTCCCTGTTCTTTTGTTGACCATGGCTGTAGCAGCATGGCAGGCATTGATGTGTTGTGTAACACCCATTCTCTCACTCACAGCTAAAAGTAGGCTGAATGGCAGAAACACAGAATCCAGCTGCTTAATATACATAAAGATCCTGGTGCATTTCAGAGGCATGGCAGTTTGCATTCCTGTGCGCATGTGGAACTTGCATTTTAGTCCTAGTGAAAACAAAATCCTTGTGGGGGTCTGGAATTTCAGATTGTGAAAGTCCTGGTTGGTGATTTAATTCCCTTAGATTTCTATAAGATAGCAGGTGGTTTAGCTCAGCAAATATGATTTAGTGTCGAGATTTTAATGTAAAGTCCTCTGAGATTAAAAAAGGCCTGATATTCATCTCTTAGCACAATACTACAGTTATATTTGTTGTATTGAATACAGCACATTATCTGTGAGCCCTACCCCAAATGCCAACAATTCCTTATGGTTTTAGGCATTTTTTGTAACAGGCTGCCTTGCCTGTGACTGCAAATGACTGGATCACACAGGGTGGTCTGTGGAAGGCTTGCTGATGTGAAATACAACAGAGGTAGTTTTGCTCCCTTGTAGTTGCAAAGAAGCTGTATTTTATCATGGTGAGCAGTTGTTCCACTGGATGACATGATATTCTATTTTGGCTTTCGAATGGGAGATAAGAGTTTATTGCTTTAAAGCCTGTTTAAAAAATAGATATGCATCTCACTGTCCCCAGGAAATTCAGCTGTAAGTCACCTATTGAAACTGGACTCCTTCCACTGCTATTAAAAAACCAGGATCAAGCATTTCAAACCATGCCAGTGATCATCACAGCGTGCTAAACAATGACACTGTAACTAGGCTATTATGATGATTTGTTTTCCAGTGTAAATGAATTGGTTTTGAAATCATACAGGAAATATCAGTTAAATTAATTTTACCAGATGCTGATAAGGTTCTTGTGTAGGAAATTATTTGATGAACGGTATCGAGTAATATGACAGAGGCAAAATGGAATGGTTCTGCTTCCTCCCTGTGGGTTACTCCAAGAAGGAGGCCACATGGAGATTCGAGTGTCTAAAGGTTTATTTAACTTACTTGAGCTTAGATACCAAAGAGGAAACTTGAAAGAGAAAAAGAATAAAAACTCCAAAACATAGGCAGTTAGCCTTTTTATGGCTTAGTTTTAGATTAGAGTTGTGAAACAAAAACTCAAACCTATTGTAATTTCCATCAGTGTCTTGGCATATTGGGGGCAGCAAGCTTTTGGGCAAAAATGAGTGCTTCAGTGATGAGTAACAGAACTTCTACAAGGACTGCATAGGAGATGTGAGCTGACAAGAGTTTTGGAGGCTGTAGAACAAACCAGCAGGAAAAAACACAGCACCAGTCTTGGGCAGCATGGGCATTACTGTTAGCAGAGGAAACAGATTGCTTGTGGTTTTACCCTCTCCTTGCCAAGAAGCCTGCATTGCTGAGCAGTACCAGTGTGTCTTAGAGCACTCAGAGCCAGGCTGATAACAGAAAGTGTTGGCTTCCCATGGCAGGGCATTGGAATTGGATGATCTTAAGGTCCTTTCCAACACAAACCATTGTGTGATTCTGCAGGTGTGGATGATGGTGAGGATATCCCCCGAGAAATGCTGATTGGGATTTATGAGCGAATCCGCAAACGGGAACTGAAGACAAATGAGGATCACGTATCCCAAGTGCAGAAGGTTGAAAAACTCATAGTGGGGAAGAAGCCGGTAAGTTCACTTGGCACTGCCTGTCAGTTGCTAAGGAGATGTAGGGCAGTGTCCAGTATAGACAATACAGAATTACTAGAAGTTGCTTAGAAGTATTAATTGCTTAGAAGTATAAATTAGGTGATAAATGGCAAAAAGCAGAAACTATCAAAATAATAATTTGCTATAAGGAGGGGTTTGATTTTGGACTACTCCCAGTGCAGATGGATTTTGCTGTTGCAGTCCGGTATTCATGGGTGATGAGGTCTTAAACTCTTTATGGGAAGCTTTACAATTATGGAATTACACTGAAATACCTGCATTTTAGGCAGCCCTCATGCTTGTTTCAAGAGAATTGTTTTGTTGAAGTGATGTTGTAGTGACTCCTATTTCAACTTTTGTGCTAACAGTTGTGGTTCCATAAGTTACAAAAGTAATGGAGAACTCCTATTCACTTCAGCATCTTTCTCAGTGTTGCAGCTAGCTCTGTGAACTGGTGCTTGTAAGGCGAGATTGTGTCCTTTTGTCTCAGAACTTCCCTGGAAATCAAATCCCAGGGATTCTAATGCTGGATTTGAGCATCCAAAGATATCTCTTGCTTTGTTGTGGGGAAAATCCTGAAATACTTTGCTAAATTAATGAATCTTCAAAGCATCTGCTGGAAGAGGAGGGAGAAAAGGAAGGCCACAACATTTCCCCTTTTGTTTTAGGAGTTGAGTGGACACAGAGCTATCAAGACCAGTATTTTACATGCTAACAGTGGTATCTAATGTGGAGAGGGACAGTGGATACTCAGCCTTCTTGAATTCCAGTCCTAGAGAGTCATCTTCTGAGTGTTCATGTTAGTAGCCACAAAGGCAGCCCAGAATAAAGCCAAAAACATACTGGACTTGCATGTGTTTGAAGTCCTACATCAGATTTTTTTATCAGCTCTGGGAACTTTATTGCAGCAGAGACTGATGGCTTGAGGGATTTTTATTAAGACAAAGAGCATGGATCTCAAGGTTTGTAATATCCTCTCAGACAAGCCTGAACATGAGGAGGGAATGAGAGACCGCCAACAAAAATTAAACTTGTCATTTACTTCTGTTTCCCAGTAAGGAAATATTGTGGAGATCTCTTAGAAGAAGCAGAGGAGAAAGAAAGCAAAATTCCCTTAATAAAAGCTTTTACATATATTTTGAGGAGAAAGGAAATAAATATTCTGAAGTCAGTATTTGACATTTACTTGTGCTTTCATATGAGACTGATTTTCTAGAATTGTTGGGGGATTTAGGGTTATATATAGGCTTCTGTGGGAGATGGGGTTGTTCCTTCATGGTTCTTTTCTTGTTCAGGCATATGGCAATTCAAATCCTAAAACTAATCTCAACTTTGTAAATTAAGTGAGATTAAGAAAACAAGAGCTCAGTGGAATTCTAGGTTCAAGGATTCTTCTGTTGACTTTTAACTGTGTGAAAGAAACTTTAGGAAGCAGACAACATCCTTTATTGATAGAAATATTTGTTTTTACTTTATAGGCATTTAGTCATAGTCAGACCGTGACTGTTTACTTGCTATGATACAGTACTGTGTTTCTCTGAAGTTTAACGAACTTGTATATGTCTTTCTACTGTAGATTGGATCTCTGCATCATGGACTTGGCTGTGTAGGTATTTCTCTCATACTCCTTCCAAATTTATACTAACTCTAACTGGCAGCATTTTCTTAAACTTGCAATAATGCATTCTATTACATATTAACTTCTAAAAAATGGGGCTTCTTTCACACAATATTTTCCTATTGCTGTAGTGATAACACTCTGAAGCATGTAACACTGCTGAACGCAGGACAAAGACTTTCTTAAAAATTTATTTCCCAGAGACTGATGATTGTATTGCCAAGAGTTTTCCAGACCTTTCCTTAGTACACTTTTTCTGCATTTCAAATGCCATTATCACTCTAGAAATAAGCCAGGAAAGAGTAAACAAATCAGTAAACCTATAGTTGCACCTTTGCTTTCCACCTGGGTCCTGGTGTGTTAATTCTTTCTGGCCTGTTTCAGTATTGAATAGTACTCTAGAAAGATATTGCCAGTTAATTCAACAGTTCTCTTGTGAAAGGTCATGGACATGGAAAATATTGATTCCAGATTTAAATTATAGGCATATTCAATAACAGTCCTAAACCTGTTCTTCTATTGCAGTGTTCCACTTGTACCATTTCATGGTAACATTGCGAGTACTTTTGAACAAACACAGAAACCAGCTCTTAGCAGAGGAGTGAAATGTGATTACCTTATCCAAATTTAATCCTAATGATTTTATTGTTTAACTGCACTGTGCATTAGTATCTTCAAGTGGGACAATCCAGAGAATCATAGCATCAGCCAGGTTGGAAAAGATCATCAGGTCTCACCATTTCCAAGCACTGCCAAGGCCACCACTAACACGTCACTGAGGGTCATGTCTGCATGGTGTGTGAACACTTGCAGGGACAGTGACTCCAGCACTGCCTTGGGCAGCCTGTTCCAATGCCTGAGCACCCTTTGTGGAAGGAATTGTTCCTCATCTCCATCTAAACCTTCCCTGGTGCAGCTTGAGGCCATTTCCTCTTGTCCCATCCCTTGTTCCTTGGGAGCAGAGCCCATAACCTCCTGGCTCCATCCTCCTCTCAGGCAGTTCTAGGGGAGCGATCAGGTCCCCCCTGAGCCTTCTCTTCTCCAGACTGAGCCCCTCACATGTCCCTTAGCTGTTCTTATCACACTTGTGCTCCAGGCCCTGCACCATCTCCTCAATGTCTCTCTTGTAGTGGGGGGCCCAAGAACTGAGCACTGTGAAGAGGGAGCTTTAAACTTTCATTTGTTTTTTAAGTCTTATTTCTTGCTTTTCTGTGTAAACAATTAAAATCATGCAAACCTAGCTTCACATTCCTCAGAGAACTGCCTGTCACTGTTCCATGGATGCATGTCTAGCAGTACCACTTGACTGTAAAAACAAACAGGAAGATGTGACCTTTATAAAATAGGCTGGAAGGGAATCTTACGAGCTCATCTATTGCTGTGAATGAAAGCATTGTCTGCAGTTAAATTTCAATACCAGAGCTCACTGTAGTTGTCTGCAAGTTCATAGGCTCAGTGACTCTCCTTGGGGTTTTTTACCTTGCTGTAGGCAAATCTCCAACTGCCGTGTGCTGTCTGGAGCTAAGCTAAGGTGGGAGAGAATGAGAACATGAGACATTCATTTCTGATGCTCTGCACTGAAGGTTCAGTTACCAGAATAATCTGAAAACAGAAACCGTTGCTTTCTCCTGCATTCTTCACCACATTAGCTCCTTTAGAACATGTTACATTTCTTTCTTAAATATCTTCTCCTTGCAAATCCAGAAAGGATTATTAAATTCATGCCATAGGTAAATTAAATGTAATTAGTATTTTATCTCTTATTAGCATGGCTATCATTGGATTTGGAGGAAAAAGTGAAGTTTCACCAAATGACTTGCTAACCAACCAGGAATGAGGGCAGATAGTGAACCCTAAATTCTTCTACACCCTCAGTTTTGGTTTTTTTGCTTCTCCCTGCTCATGTAGAGGAAGAAGCAGTATTAGCAGTCTTTGGCTGGTTTTTTTTGACCTAGTACATCTTGTAATTCCCATGCAGAATGAGGACTTACAAAGAAATATACTGTATAAATGAAATCTATGTCTCGTTACCAAAAAGTATTCTCTACTTCAAATTTTTATAAAGTTAAAAGGATTTCTTCTAATATTGTTAACGAGATATCAGTATTTGCATTTGGAAGAAATGCATTCTCTTGAGGTTGAAAAGAGTAGCTCTGGAGACAGCTTCAGCAGATAGTTCAAATCAGAAAATAGAAAATCATTCTTGGTTTTCTTGCCAGCCTGAGCAAATAAGCCAGACTCAAAGTGCATTTACTTCTTCCTGGTATCACCATTTCCTTGGTATTGGGGAATGAACTAACTGGCTTAATTCAGTGACTGATAAGAAGTAACATGCAACATCAGTATATTCATCTCACAAAAGCTAAAGTTACTTTGCAACTTTTCTTCTAATAAAGATACGATAAAATGCTCAGGAAAGTAACATCCTTTATTTTTAGCTTCCACTTGCTTAACCCTATGTTCTTTCAGGGCTTTATCATTCCACGAATTAAGACTCTATCCCCAGTAAAACTTTCTCTGGCATCCATATTCAAGAATGTGAACTGTTAGAGAATGTTTTATACAAGAACTTTGAGGAAGTTTAAGTATCATGCAACTTTGTGGCATATAAATCTTTATTTCTCTGTTGTTGGTATATTGATGAGAAAGTCCTATGGCCTTAGAGGGAGAAATATTTGAAGTATTCAGAAGAAGGCTGTGGGTATGAAAGATGCCTCTTCTTGGCTACCCCTTGCTCTGTTAACCATGACTATTTATATTATCACAGGTCCTCTCGCTACCCCACCGGAGGCTGGTTTGCTACTGTAGGCTGTTTGAAGTTCCAGACCCAAATAAACCTCAGAAGCTTGGATTGCACCAGCGAGAAATATTTTTATTTAATGACCTTCTTGTGGTATGTATCTTGGGGTGGACAGGCTGCTAGTGAGGTGTTCGGAATGCCTGGCTCCAGTGAACCACCAGCGATTCAGGGCATGAGCATGCCTAAAGAGAAATATCTATTACTCTGTACTCCAACAGGCTTGGGATGATTGAGATTTAAATCTTCTTCATTATATAGAATTTGCTCTGAAACTGAAGCTGTTTATTGATTACTGCACTCTATTGTAAGAAGGTACTTTGATGCAATAGCTTTTACCATAAAGAAAAAATTACCTCCAGGTTACCCATTTCCTTGCTAGGTAAACAGAGGCATTCTTTTCTCTGGGAATAATGAGTTCAAATTACTTGTGGAAAACCAAAATTGCATACTACTTCATATTCACAGATGTTCTATGAACCAGATATGTTTCTTCTTTGAAATGGGAATAGAATATGTTGAAATAGGTTTTACAGTTGACTTTACTTTTCAGTGTGTATTTAACTTGATGGATCTTCTGCAAAACAGACATACAAAACTAGTGACAGCTTGGAATTATTCATTGATTTACTCTTCAAAAGAAGAAAATTTGTTGCATTTTATTTGGAATGTGTTTACCTGAGAACCTTAGAACTAAATTAAAAATGTGATGGTTTTTAATGAAAAGGCGTGACTCGGATGCACAACTTTATTGTGTGTAATTTTAACATCTCTTCAGACCTTAAAACCAGGAAGTAAACGAATGTAAAAAATATCCTTTCAATTGTGAGTGTAGCCTTCTAGTTGTAAACGTGCTTAGTTGTAAAATGATGGAATGTTGTTGTCTTCAGGTTACAAGTTTTCTGTCATTTTTTATTACTTTGATGTCAGTAGTTTTATCAAACTGTTTTGGCAATAATATTGAACAAAGCTGTCAGTTGACCAGGTGCCATCACCAAAAGTTAAAATTAGAAAGAACTAGTAAAAATAAACCTCTTGTGTTTAAAGAGTGATTGCATTCACACTTTAGGAGAGCCCCAAAATTGATGGTAAGTAGTAGTATGTTACTTCTATTATAGCAAAAAGTGAAGGTTGCTGTAAACTCAGCTGTGATTGAGATAGGTGCTGTACAATCATCAGGAAAAGAGGGATCATGGATGAGGTAATGTAAGAGAGTCTTTGGAGGGGCACAGAAGTGGAGCAAGTTTAGAAGATCACAGCACATGAGAGTAACGATTAAGAATTAAACTTGTCTGAAGAGGGCCATAGGCATGTCCTGCCCAGAGTCAGATTAAGAAAAAAGCGTGAGGAAAAGTGTGGCAGCAGCTGAGCTTTTCAAAGGATCATTTAAACATACCCACGTTTCTGCTGACATGTGCAGTGCACAGTATGGATGTGGAGTTTTTGTCAGGAATTTCAAGTAGAATTCTGGAGGACAGAGAATACAAAGGCTTTGTATCTGGATAAAATATTAAACCTCCTGGTGAAAAGATACCAGTGCCTCAAAGCAAGCTTTGTTCCTTCAGAAGCCATAGATTAAATACATCAGATGCATTAAAAATACGGAAAAAAAAGACAAGTTCCTGTTTTCTGGGAGATTATAGCTTTCTGTGGTATAAAATATTTTCCTTATATGTTAACTCTCAACGATAATTTTCCACAAATATGTATGGTCAAAGGGATATTTCACTTGGTTTATTTGATGACTTTCAGGTGACCAAGATTTTTCAGAAGAAGAAGAACTCTGTTACATACAGTTTTCGACAGTCATTTTCCCTCTATGGAATGCAAGTTCTTTTGTTTGAGAACCAGTGTAAGTCTTTCCTCTCTTTTTAGATAACCATTTTATTCAGACAAAAAACCAGAAGACAATAAAGAAGTGTGTGAGTGACAGGGATGGGCAGGACTTGATTCTGAAGTTAGGAATAAAACTGCTCTCAATTTAACTCGGCCCTAAAGTTTAAAACTTTAAAGGTTTTGGGTGGTGTCAACATAAGAAACAACCAGGCTGCTGTTAGGTCTTTGGGGTTGTAATCAGAAGCCAAATCTTGCTAAATGTGTTGGTTGTGAATACTTGTAAAATGTTTGAAAAGAAACAAATCTATCTGCTGCTGAGTCAATGGTACAGTTAGCTGGAACTGAATCTATGATAACAAGTAATGGCTGTCATAACGATATATGTAACTGAAAGCACTGTTTGTTTTCCTGATTTATGTCCCAACTTTGTGCCTAGGTAATATATATTCCTTCAAATATAAATGCAAAACAGAGTCTGGATTAAAGTTTTTATTTTGCAATACCTCTTGTTTATGTCAGTTGTAGTCTGCATCAATCAACTCTTCTTATCTTTAACGTTTGTCAAATTTAGTCTTACCAGACAAAATCCCAACAAAAAGCAAATAGTGTGCTAATGCCTTGATTTTAAGCCCAGAGACAGCATCACTAACTACACAGCAGAGCACAGCAGTCAGTGTGGCACATGGGGAGACAGTGTCCTTGACCTGACTTCATGGTTTGGAAACCAGGCCTTGACCTTCCCAATCAGCTGGATACAGTTCAGTGTGACATTCAGCAGTTTCTGTGATTTTCTGTTGTGGAAGGCTCTTAGTTTTCTCTTGTCCTTGAGAATGTGCTCCAATGCGCATCTCTCTCAAAAGGAGTCACTGTTACTGAGTCAAAGCATCTGAAGATTTCAAAAGGGAAGATTTTGTAGAGCTTGCAGCAGTGATGTAGCTTGCAGGTTATTTATATGCAAACACATTCATTCTCTCTTGTGCATGTATTATATGATATAAAATTAATTTTTTTAGGGGAAGGCCAAATACTTCTATCCTGGATTTTGA
>JAVHNF010023887.1:0-12752 GCA_034783455.1 Micropsitta finschii | reverse complement strand
TTCCAATGAAATAGCATACAAATCAAGCAGTGAAGCTTAGCCAATGACCTTTTGCTCTACCATTAAGGCTCATGGAGATGAGAAGCCCATCTGCTTCATGCATGCACTTCATGTAAGAACAGCACAGGGAATTAAAATGGTGTTAGAGAAGAACTGCACACATTAGAAAAGTTGTCATCCCATACTAAGCAGAGTACCTGACTCCCAGCTCCTCTGTGTCACTGAGCATTAGGGGAAGTTGGTTTTCCCTTTATTTCCCAAACAGGGCAATAGTGTCTGCCAGGTTTCAAGAAAGGACCAAAGTTCCCAGAACTGGCCTTAAAACTGAGCAATCTAAATGATAATTATCTATAACCAAGCATCTTTGTAGTGAGAAAATGCCAGGTCCTAAAGGGCTTTTTAGCAAAAAACCTTTAGCAGATAGATTCAGCACCTGGAAATTCAACTGATTTTAAACAGAAAGATGCCCATGCTCCTTTCCTTTCCTGAAAGTGAAGTAATGAAGAAATTCAGCAGAATATCAAGGATAAAGAAAGAATCTCCGTACATTGCATTATCCCAGCTAGAAAAAGATTCCTTTCTGGAAGACAGTTTTTAGCTGAATATACCACTTGGCCTGGTATGGTAACTGTGTGATTTTATTTTATTTTTCATGAGCTGGTCAGAAGGTTTTCTGGCCTAAAAAATGAATAAAGTTTGTTCTTAGCTTTTATAGCCACTGAAGGTTCAACAGTCCTATAAAAATCAGGCTACTTTTAGTTGATTATGTTTAGAATTTAGGGGTCTGCCAGTGAAAACAAATATTTGAGAACTTTGGTCTCACCTTGAAGCAAACCTCATAGCATTCTTAGGCTGGAAGGTCACGAATTGTGTTGGTAGGCACATAAATATTTTTAATATTAATTTTTCTTCTTAATTGTAGCACATGCAAATATTTTCCATATTTCCTGCAGAAAAGTATTTAAAAGTAATTTTTTAATATTCCACTTAGGAAAATACATTCTGAATTGTTTCAAAACAAAATTACTATTTATATATTTATTTTGTTGCTTTTGTATGGTTTTATGACAACTCGTTAGCAGCCATGGTTTATACCTGTAATGTAATGAGATCACAACGCAGTTGCCAGAGTGTATATTTTTGTTCTTAAAGCCCTGAAAAGCAGTTGTGATTTCATATTGATTGAAGCATCCTATTTATCAGCCCATCCTCTTGGAGTTGTATTGAAATAGCTTCATACTTTGAACAAAAAGTGAGAAGATGAAATTTCTCTATTAGAATAGTGACTGTTTTCAGTTTCTTAGAAAAGATTCCTGAGTATCACAATAAATGATACAAAAAAAGGCATGTTTTTCTTAATTAAAGTCCATAAACTGTGCTTCTCTCTCCTGTGTTTATTGGTGGAGCCATTCTGTTTTCCCCATTGACTGCGATCAAGACAGTTTGAACATGGGAGACTCACCCCAGTGCAAACAGCTAGAAGACTAGCTGCCCCTCTGGGTGCCAGGCTCCATGTCATAAGCATGGCTGGATTTTCTCATGGCTCTGCCCACCAGTCTTACCACTTCAATTCACACAGCTGTGCTTTGACCCCTTCATAGAGAATTCCTGGAAAATGCCCTTGTGGGAAACTGCTGGAGGTTTCTGGACATTCACCGTTTAGCTGATGTCCACCTTACAACTACAAGGTCAAATGAAATTCCCACTTCCTCAATTTTTTCCTCTAATTCAAGGTTCATTCTTGTTTCACATGTTAACTGTGACTTCTTGTTTTCAGGAGGGGCAGAATTCAGTCATTGAACTGAAATCCACTGTTGTCTCTTCTCTGGGGATAGTTAACCTGGTTCTTGAATGTGGAGCTGGTTTGAAACCTGGACAACCACTAACGTGAGTGGGAGAGATGAAATGTAGAAGTTGGGCTTGACCAACATCAGGATGATTATTTTGGAGCTGGTAAGGTCCTGGTCCAGCTCCCATTCTGTCAGTGGCTCAGTGTTTCTGTAGGTCCATGATTTTGCTTTGACTCTGCCTTAATTTGCATGCACCTTTGAGGAATATTAGTCCCAATTAATAACATCACAATTCCCATACTGGTTATGATCAGAGGGAAGATGGTGAGTTTGTGGATGCTGGATCTTACCCAGTAGGTTTCTATACTATGCTGCAAGCAGCATGCATAGTAATATACACAGAGAACACTAAAAGTATATCACTTCTGATAAAATACAGCTTTTTTCAGAATTTCTTTCCATCCTCCCTTCCCCCTTTCTCATAAAAGAAAAAAATTAATCGGCAGCAGAATGAAAATCAAGATTCAGTGTTTATCTTCAGAAGGCATATGGTTTAGGTAGCTCCAATGTGACCTTCTACTCAGGTCTGACCTATGAAGAACACAGCTAAATTATGTATAATGGCTTTGTGATGAAATGCAATGCCAATTATAGGAGTGAGATGAGGCCATAAACATACTGCACATAAAAATCAGAGAAGGAACTTAAATCCCAGTCCCAGAACTGAAAGATTAGTGCTCTAACCACTGACTATAGTCAAAGCTTCCTACTGGAAATGAAGGTTAAATTTCTTCTTGTATTCCAGCTGTGTTGTCAGAAGAGTAATTTAAATGTTTTCAATAATATGGAGGATAGAGTTTTCATCCTTTTTCTTTAAAAGGTCTTCTACATTTAGTATAATATTTTTCAATCAAAATTCAGGCAGTTTACTTGTAAGGCTAAAAATGGATAATGACTTTTCGGTCAATTGCTTTTGACTGTCAATATGAAGCCTGCATTACCATTCCACAATATCATTAAACAATCAATAGCAATTAGTGTCTAGTCAAGCTTGGTGTTTTAATCACTTAAATCAAAATGCCCATAATTGTTATTGTATGTAAATATTTGAAGATGTTTATAGTGGAGATGAATTTCACTTATCTAGCCAAGAGAACTAGAATTAGTGAGAGCAAAGACAGGCTTTAAGCCTCATTTCTCCTCTTTCTGAAACTGAGACAAGAAGGAATGGGATTTTTCCATATCTTGGGTAAAACCCTGCCCAAGCAAGGGCAATGTGAGTTTGTTGGTAGGTGACCACGGTGTGCTGGGGCTCTCTGAGCTTTGCTTTACCTTATTTCACAGGGACTTACGAAACCCAGACTGCATAGCTCATTTGAGCCATGGGCTGAAATTGCATTCCATATCACAGATTAGCACAGGTGTTCTGTACACAAAAGACTCCCCTGCACTCTTACACCCCCTTTGTCATTATGGATTATTTCAGACTAAAATAGCTCCAGGACACCACAGGAGGAACCAGAACTTGGGGCACTGATACTAGTGTACTCAGTACCTCAGCTTACACAGAGAAATTTTCTGTATTCTTTCTTCAGAACATGTAATAGGATTTCATATTTAGGGACATTTTGCTGGTAGTGTTTTGTGCCTGTAACAGTGATCCTTAAGCAAATGACAGAGTGGCTTTCCCCACCACTGGCTTTACCAAGAGCTATCTCAGCTGAGCACAGGGAGCCACATGCAGTGCAGCTGTAAAACCCACTGAGGTCAGGCAGAGGATGATTTTGTCCTATTAAACAAACCAAGAATCTTACCAAGGAACAGTGTGTGAATTGCTTTTGAAGGCAGCCAACTAAACCCTCAAGAACAGTTGCAAGAGCCAACAATGTGTACCCCAGCCTGCGACATCCATGTGTATAAATGTGAGGAACTAGATCATTTGACCTGGTCCATTGTTCACTCTCCTCCACAGAACAACTCCCATTGACTGTGGGAGGGATTTCCCATAACTAGACACAATTCAAGTTCCTGGGTCCCATTTTGGAAGCTTTATGGGAAAGAACAGTAGAAGAAGCTGTTTGAGGTTGCCACCATTAATAGTCTCAGATGGTTAAAAAAACATTAAAAGGATATTGGCTGGATAAGGAGAAGTTTAGAAGCAAGATATAAGTGTTATAATGTCTATGACTTGAGTGTAACAGGGCATATTGACAGCTGCAGTATTCATTTAACAAGAGTGATCTATATCCAAAGATTTTTGGAAACAAATAACGGTCTTTGAATGTTGCTGCAAACTAATATGACCACTGCAATCATTAAAGGGCTGAAGAGATAAGTAAGACAACAGTGAACACAACAGAAAACAACCCAGGAAAAATACAGATCCTGCTAGCCTACTGCTTGAGTTGGTGTGCATCTAGAGCCACTCCATGAATGTGAACCAAGATGCTACCCCAGACATTAATTTTCCAGTTAATACAGGGAATAGAGATTAACGGAGTGCTGTGGGAACACTGAAAAAGACCCCATGTCATACAAGTCAGTTCAGAATATGGAAATATAGAATCTATTTTCTTTCAATTCAGGTTCCAGACGTATAAATATTTTGAATCTGCTACTTGGCATTTTGAGCCACCACCAGCAGTTTATTGTCCTGGTTACTAATCCAGGCTTCAGCTCAGGAAAGGCTTGGATGTATGCTTAACAATAAGCTCAGGTAGTCCTAATTAAGTCAACATGTTCAGGAGGCTAAGTCCTTGCAAGGTCAGTGCTTCTGGATATTTTGTCTGTGTGAGAGCTGTACCTCTAACAAAGAACATGAGGTTTTGTGTTATCAAAAAAAGCCCTAGATAAATAGTAAGGCAAAGCCCAGAAAGCAATTTGCATGCATGTCTGTAATAGCAAAGTGTTTAGCAGGTTGAGATGACATACCCATGGTGAAGCAGTGCCAGAAGGACATTTTGTGTTTGACAACTGAGTCCAATGGAACCCCCATGGCTCAGATATTCCTAATATCACATGGATGCTTTCTAGGGAACTTTTGGTTGCCATTTCAATAAGTGTCCCACTGTTAGACATGGCATTATTGGGATTGATTTTGTCTTTCCTGCCTGAGAAACCCAGCTTTGTTCTGGATATTCTGGGAGGTCTGAAAAAGCAATTCCCTGCCTGGCATGAATGACCAGTGACTATTAGAAAGCACAGAATCGATGACCAGAAGGAGATCTCTGCGAAATGGAGGTTCTCTGCTCTCCCATTATACACAATTTCTCCTGGTTTTAGTAGTTCATGAATAATCAGGTTTTAAATGTTACTTTCTTCAGGCTATTTTCTTGTGTAAACCATTAAACTGCAGCCTGAAATAGGTTCAGCAGAACCTATGCAAAATATCAAAGCCATCCTCCTACACCCTCAAAGTGTTAAGAGCAGAGTCTGCATTCAGAATCTGAGCCCAACAAATTTCCAAAATACCACATCAAAGGAAAACAGCACCAGGCCCCAATGCCCCAAACAGAGAGGTTTAGAAAAAACAGAAAAAGCCAGTTTACATTTGCATAACAACAGCCTGTGTATCCAAAACACCTCTTGGAAACTTGGGCATAGTTGCAAACAGGAACTTTCTTCTTTCTTTGAATCTCATGACCCTATTATGTTTAATGACTAAACTAACTAACATTCATGAGATTTGTGGACCAAAGGCAAAAGAAGACCTGGTTAAAATGTTCCCCCTCTGCCTCCCATCCACTTTATTTTTGTTTCTCCTTCCCCATCCCTCTCCTTCTATTGCAGCATGTACAGTATCTCTTTACCAATTTGGCATCTAGTTATACCAGAAACGAGTCTGAAAGTCTGCTGAATTCCTCTCAGAATTAGTTCCCTAATAGACATTTCAGTTAAATTTTTTCATCAGGTTCCAGTCAGCATTCAGGTTTAAAAAAACCCAAGCCAGCAGTACCGGACAATCAGTTCTCAAAGCTAAAAGCTCTCCAATAACATGCCAACAGCAGAAGAATTTTCATAGAACCCACAGGAATGTAGAGACTAGATTTTTTTTGCTTATATCCCCTATATTCCCCCCCCCTTTTTTTTTTGCTGTTGGTATTTTTATTTTTAGAGACAGGTTTTCCTTCTGCTGAACTCAAGCAACAGGCAATTTCCATTTGTCTCTCAAGTCCAGCTATTCAGACTAATGACCGAGATGCACATACACGGTTTTACTGCTCAGCAAAATGACCTCCCAGTTTCAAGGCTGTCCATAGGGTGATGTGGAAGATATCACACTTAATTTTGGTACAGCCCTACCTTATAAAAAAGCCACACAAACTAGTGCAGCAGAGCTGACATCTGCAGCCACAACTGATTTCCCTGGTCACTCTGATGAAGAGCTTCAACATTCCTGCAAGCAAACTGCTCCCATGCAGTGTGAGGTCTGGGCCCCTATAGAGGCTGCTTCCAATAAAAAGCAGGGGGAGGAGGAGGTACGAAGATCCCTTAAATCAGGGGAAAGAAAAGATACAGCGAAAGAGTTCCAACAATTTTCTAATATAAAACAGCTTTGCAAAACTAGAAAAGTGGCTGTGGGAAGCAGTAAGAAATCTGCTCTTTATCCCATCTCAGTACTGCTAAATGGTGAGAAACTTGGCAGAGGGCCCACACTTTTACTTATCTTCTAAGTCTAAAATCATGCTGCTTTTTTTCCTCTCAATTCTGTGCTAAGCGTTGTGCATAGAAGGGAAAACACTGCTTTAGATGTGAAATCAGCAGTAGAGTCTGTGGCATTTGGGTATTTTATTCCATAAAAATGAGCTTTTCTTCCAAGGTGAAGTGTACAATGTAACATTACTTAATTGCCCACACTGCTTGGTGGATGCTGACATACATTGTAGCAATGTTAACTGTTTTACATTTCAATGCATTCTCTCTCCCAGCCCTTCTACTCTGCTGCTTTGCTAGGGTGAATCTGGCCAGCTGCCAGATAGGAAGCTTATTTTTCACTGGTGATCATAACTGGCTGGTTGTAGCAAATAATGTAACCGGCGGTGTTAGGAAGCCCTGCTGTGCTGCCTTAATTGGGATCACTCTTCTAGCGATGGAGTAAAAAGGTATTAAGTTAAGATAAATGAACTGCTTATTGAAAACTACGAATGTCTCTCTGCATCAAGTTCACAGATAGGGAAAGCGAATGCTGCGCCTCTCTCTTTTCTTCCTAGCTCCTCCTTCCATTATCCCAGCTCCCTGGCCACACATTCCTCTTCTCCAGCCTAGCAATGCTGCTTTAACAGCCCTGACCAAGATTACATGCATTTGTCTGCCCTAAAGACCGGATGGCATCCTACGGCTGGCTGAATTTTCCCTTGTTCTCAATTCCCTGCTGCCCTGATGGAGTCAAACTGCGGGGACTTTTCTCTGGGCTGGAGTCTCATACGCATCTGGCCTCTGGCTCTTTATAACTCCCAGCTCTAAATGCCCTCCTCACTGCATTGCATGAAACCCAAAACACAAGCCACAGGCCCAAGAAAAGAAGACAATAAACATTTACATTGTGTGACTATGATTGTGCTACAAGATACACTGACAAGCCGAGGTTACTGCAACCAGGACCAAGTTTTGTCACTGCAACTGTGAGGATGCAGACTTCAGAGATGTGAAAGGCACATCCCGTAAATCCTTCATGCTGTCATCCCATTGTCTGCTAGGTCCAGGCAAATTAAATCCAGAGATCTGGCCAATTTTCAAGGGCAACTTGAGAAAGACACATTTATACAATCCCACAGAGGCCAAAACTTTTACATGAATACACTGGCCCAGAAGTGCCCACAAGAAATGCTGAGAGCTCTGAGAAGGACCAGCTACACTGTGTAAAGAGATGGGCTCTACCTGCAGTAATGCAACTAGTCTATGTTTCCAAACTATCAGATACAGGTAAAAGGAAAATGAAGAAGCTTCCAGTTTCTGATTCACACCAGGGTCATTCAATTTTGCTTAAGCAAGGTCCACTTCAGGTCCCACTCAATCTCCTAGCAAGCTGATCCAAACCTTCTGTTGACTGGATCTATGCTGGCATGAGGAGGTAGCACTGGAAACCTTGACTCATCACCCATGCAAGTCATTGTCCCCCCAGGAACTAGGAAGCAGAGGAAATGAAGAAATCCCACTGGCATTATTCTTGCTTCCATTGAAACAAAAAGAGAACAGACCTGAGTTAGATGATTTGGGTCTGATCACAAATATTTTAGGCTTCTGTAAATTAGGTATCTTGGCCAGAGCTTTCTCTTTATGGTGGTCAGACATGAGCTTGACTAGTACAAAGGGTCTGTGGGCACCTCTTGGAGGAGCTGAATTCCCTTTCCCCCTTTACTTGACTATAACTGATGCCTAAACTGACTGCTTTGAACTCAACCTCTGTCTGCATCTAAACCTGTCTTTTAGATGCATAAACTAGGCCAGACAAACCCCATCTGAAGCAACATGGGTGTTAATTCTCCACTCTGCTTCACGTAGGAACTTGCTCCCCTCTCTGGGAACATCAGCCCCAGAGAGGCAGCAGCAGGAGGATTTCATACAAGTGACCACTTTTCTTCCACCTGCATGGGACAACCAAACACAGTCTTCAGAGCTGGTCCGGGGCAGAAGATCTCCTCAGCATGAATCCTCACCCACTTGAATGCGGAGGAAAGATCCCAGTGACTCTCCTAGGACCAATATTTGGGAAGCACCTCAAGACTCAGTCAACATTTCTGGAGGACAAACTGCATACAGTGGAGTGTACATGTTATCCACTATTGAACAGATAGTTCTGTGCTTTCCAGGCTGGCTCTGCTGGTCATGCAAAATGTTCATACTTCTATAGGAAATAAACTAATTTTTCATGTAAGACAAAGGTCTGACATTCTCCTTTGGTTTTAAAAATACTTAGGAAGCAGGTAAAAGAGTGCTTCAAATCATGGCAAATATTCCCTTTCACCTTTCTAAGTGCAATGTTTTGGTGTGCTTTCTATGTTCAAGAGGCATAACTGAAACTGGTCTGATCCAGCTCTCATCTAGCTTCCCTTGTCTCACTTCCTGGAGGCCCAGTGTGATGGTGACTTCATTCAAAGACCACCACAGCCATAAACTGGTGTGTTACTCACACTGTTGTCCTTTTGAGACTTGAGAGCAGTTCACAAACAGCCCCACCAGCAGCCTGGCTGATTTGATGGGCGCTTCTCCTCCATTAAAGTTCCACCTATAAGTGTATTCTGCTCATTGCTCCTTCCTCTTTCAGAATTCATCTGTAGAATCAAGGTCCTCCTTGCTCATACTCCAGTGTTTTGGGGGAGAGGATATATAGCAGTGGTACACATAGAGTCCATTCTCCACTCTGCCAGGGACTCAATTGCTGTAAGAACACTTGCAAGCACTGAACAGCAACTCACCAAGATACAGAGGATTTGGATGGAATATTGAACTTGACCTCATTGTAGCAAAGAACTCTGTCAACACTTAGCTTTGTTTGAGTTGTGTTGATCCATGAGCATTGTGCAGTGCTGTTCACCTCTTGATGGGTCAGAAGCATCCTAAAGGAGCAGTTCCCTGCTTTTCTGCTTTTGGCCATGCTTAGAAGAGAATTTATGCTGGTGACACGAAGTTCTATGAGAGCAGGGTCTTAAGAAGGGACAAAAAGAGAAGCTGCTTGCACTCAAAGCTTCTCAGATAGAGGGATCTTCCTGTCCATTACCTCCACTGCATTTAGGGAAACAGGATTCTGTTGGAATTTTTTGGTAAACAAAATAATATCAGTCTGGTACCTGGCCCACATTGCTCCTTCCTCATCCCAATAGGAACAACTTTGCAATATCGATCTGCCATTCAATGCTATTTTCTTCTTTAACTGGTTTTTCACTTGGACAAATGGTAGAGAATAGACTGTAAGAAAAGATTTTTCTCCTTTTTTTTTTTTTTTCATTTTAGAAATCAATACCCATATCCACAGTGGATTTGCATGGGCTGTCTCTCCTCTAACACACACAGCGGGGACCAGGCACCATTCTGATGCCCTGTGGTTGAAATTGTGGTACAGGGAAAGGCTGAACTCCATTCTCCTTTCATGGGAGAGATCCTGAACACTCAGAGACTGCTCCAGTCATGTCCGCCTTTGAAAGGGATAAGAAAGATCTGGAAGGAGTCTTGGGGATGTTGCCATGAGCAACAGAGCAGGGAGGAGGTGAGCATGGAAGAAGACCTGCACATCACCACCACCTGCTTCCACTCTGACAGCACGGTGACAAACTGCAGTGACATTCCTGTTCACCGTCTTGACAACCAGTCAGCAAGGTGCAAACAGCAAAGCTTTGCATGATAAGAGGCCTGGCATAACAGCTTAGGCGAAAGAGCAGGTAGGCTTGTAGGAAAGCCAGCAGTTCACACGTATTTCGTTAAACATGACAAAAGTGTTATATCCACAAGGCTCAAAGATCCCTATTTTGGCTAAAAATGTTACCAAAACATTTTCCTTTTCAAGGACAGTAATGTCAGAGCAATATTTATCCAGGATACATCAGCAACCTCAATACAGTGTCTGTAAATGAACCCTGACCCCTCCATAAAACTTCACACTACCCACCTCCCACTATGCGTTACCTCCCTCCCTCTGCCTCATGTGTGGCACCACTGCCTTCCTATTTTGACCCCAGAGATCCCACCATGGTCTACATCCCTCACATCCCCCAAAAGCCCACCCACCCATACACCCAACTGCTCATCACCACAGCTCACATCCTCCCAGTGCTACATACTTCTCCATAAACTTTATCCACCAGGCTTGTACTGGGATTCACTAGGAGAGAGGAATGGGATGAGTTACAGCTGCTTCCCATAGTATCTCCAAGCTGCCTCTGCTTGGGCTTCTCCTGCCACAGCATCTAATTCCTACCACTCAGCTGGGACAAAGTTGACTGCTCCAGTCATCTCAGCTATGAGTTTTCTTGAAGGCATCGTATGGTAGATTCATGCCAGGAGTTTAGAAAAGTACTTTCATTAGCAAGGAACTATACTGATGCTTCAGGGAGGACATACTTTGAATTGATGACGATTTAAAGGTGCTAAACTATTCCCCGACAAAGGGAAGTAATGGATAGTGAGGAAGGCTGTAGAATAGAGATCTGTTGCACTGAATCCCACCTACTTTAGATGTGGCAATGAAGCATTTGTGGCCTTTCCACAAGCCACAATTCCACTTTATACAACTCATGGACACATTAGGTTTTGGCATTATTACAGACTGATGTTCATTTCTGGTCCACCAGAGGAGTCTGAAACTCTGATTCAGCCCTTGGAAAAGTTTTCTGACTTTTACTTCAAAACATGAACAAAAAGTACCTGTCCTGCCCAAAACACTTCACCTCACGTTGCCAATAAATCCTTGGAGACAACGTCAGTTCTTCTCTGTGTAATTTTCTCTTCTTTGAACAGCATTACCCCATACACATTTCTGTCTAGCTGCTTTCCTAGTGCCTCCTCAGTGAGATTTGATCTGGCTGTTTATTGAACTTTGTCTAGTGTTTATTATTTAAGGAATTCACAAGATAGATATGAACACTTTCAACCTGACTGTGCTTTGGGTTACCAGGATGATTGTTTAAGATGTCCCAGCCTCCACAGGGCTACTTACCAATTAAAAGGGTTCCAGCGGGTGTCTGTTAACCTCCCTGTATATTTAAGTAAAGCAATTTCTCTCCTTAGTTCCTAAATTTCTACAGGAGCATTTCAGTCATGCCCAAAGCCAGGCAACCTGCTGGCAGTGAGCAGTCTCACAAAGACAGCTCCTTTTCTTGTTTGTGATTTTGCCACTAATAGAGGCTGATCTTTCCCAAATCTGCACCTATTCCCACTTAATTAGCTCATCTGGTTTATACAAACCTATACTGGCATCAGGATTGCTCACACACCGATCATGACAGCTATGAATAAAATGACCCCGGCTCCTCATCTGCTCTTAATGCTGCCAGGACCATGTGTCTCATCCTATCCTTCAACTACACGAGCCAAGCAGAGGGCATGGAGATTTTCACATAGCTTCGCCCATGCTTCTTGCACAAACACGACTGAAAGTGCTCTTATCCATCCTTTGATATGCAGAAATAGTTGCATGGCTAAGCACACCAGAGTGGCAGTATCAAATACTACATGGTAGTGTGATTTTTCAGCTTATGTTTATGAGTTAGGGTCTGAAGGCCTGTTCCATTGTCCAGGCTTTTCTGTATAACTGGCTAGCACTGCTTGAAAAAGTCCCTGAGCAACCACCATTTGTGGTCAGCACTAGTGTAGCATGGAGGTACCACTCAGACTTGGAAATATCCTGTCAGCAATGATTCAATCTTTTATATGGTTATTTTTTGACAGCCCTCCATCTCTCCCCTTGGATCTTAGCTTAAAATTATATGTTGAAGCTATTTCATAGATTGCTACCCAAACTAGTCTAATTTTTGCTGCTGCTACTCTTTAATTTGGATCCTGGATCTCTCATGGTGGAATGCATTTCAAATCATCATTACCGACACTTAGTATATTTCAATTACTAGTTTTGTGTGAAAGAAGAAGACAACTAAATAAACATTTTCTTTCATCCGCTGATGAGCTGGCAGCCTATCAGGAGATTTTGTAAACCATTCAGGTTGGAATCTGGCAATGTAAGAGATTTTACGGATGCTTGATGTGCAACTGCAGTGAACTGACAAGAATCATCATGTCTCAATGTATGAATTTTCCTTGTCATATAAAATTATCTTTAAGTGATCTTGGTTTTATTTTTTTGATTTAATTTTTTCATTAGATTTTTTTTGTTTGTTTCTTGATGTAAGGCCTAGAGATGTGTATTAGAAATTGATATTCAGCACAACAACAACAAAAACACCAATGTTCAGGAAAGGAGATGTGCTAGTAATTTCTGAAAGTCAATATTTTTAATGACTGGTAGGACATTTT
>JAVHNF010023881.1:0-10854 GCA_034783455.1 Micropsitta finschii | reverse complement strand
CTGAAGGGGGCCTACAGGGGTGCTGGGGATGGACTATTCATCAGGGCCTGTAGTGACAGGCCAAGGGGTAATGGGTTAAAACTTAAACAGGATAAGTTTAGATTGGATATAAAGAAGAAATTCTTTACTGTTAGGATGTGAGGCACTGGAATGCGTTGCCCAGGGAAGTTGTGAATGCTCCATCCTTGACGGTTTTCAAGACCAGGCTGGATGAGGCTTTGTGTGGACTGGTTTAGTTTGAGGTGTCCCTGCCTTGGCATGGGGGGTTGGAACTAGATGATCTTAAGGTCCTTTCCAACCCTAACTATTCAATGATTCTATGATTCTAAGTTCAGTTGGGTACCTTTAAAACCTTTCTTCATTAGCAACTGATACACCACACTGCAAACCGAAATAGTTGAGACAACTGGGCATGTACTCTAGCTGCTCTGCTAGAATATTATTACATCTTAGGGAGGGCAGGATAGCGCATCTTAGATTATAAAGCCATTGAATCCCATAGAACTGTTAGGGTTGGAAAAGATCTTAAGTATCACCTACTTCCATGACCCCTGTCACTGGCAGAGACGCCCTTCTCTAGACGAATGGAAGGTCATATCAGTTCTTGAGCTTGAACTCAGTCATTACAGAGGTAACTACTGAAATCAGTGGAACTGCTGTTAGAAAAATGTCTTTGGTAGTAGAAGAGAGGTTATGGAAGCTCATTTTTAGGGTGGAATTAATTCCTTTTTATCTTTGCTGTCAAAAAACAACTCAGATTCAATACCTCCAGAAAGCTATGTACCCCATCCAAAAAGAGCTGTCCATGATAGCTAGATGATACCAATCTCTTTTAACTTCTATTTTGTTAGTACTACATAACAGCCTATCAAGAGGGAATTACTTGGTTTGCCAGCTAACATCAAGGTGAAAGTTTCAAACAACTACTACAAAGAATCAGAAGAATAAACCTCTTTTATTTTGGAATCCCTGCTGTGAATGGTCTAGGATGCAAACTTTGCAATGAGCAACAGGTTTCCTTGCTCCTGTAAAATCCAGGAAGAATACCACCTTTTATTTTTTTAACCTTCTAGCCTCTCCTGTGTTAGCAAATCACCTATCAAGATCTGAAAAGCAGCCTAATAATTCAGTATGCTCTATTCCATTCCTTGGGGAATTTTGCTCCACACCCAAAACTATTATTCCATCTGGAGTTCATTCTGTGTATGCAAATCAGCACAAAAGTATTTGTAGGATCAGGTCCACTATGCAGGATGAAAAGAAATACCTGTATAACCTATATAACACACCCTATCTCAAAATGTGCAGACTTGAAAGCAACTTATTTCATGAAGTAAAAGAAGAACCAATAGCAGAGAAACTATTTATTTGTAGCATCTTTCTTGTAATCTTTAAAGAAATGTTGACAGGTGACATTTACAATGTGTCTGACAACTGTCATCAGGAAACTTGTTTTCTCCCTGTATCCTTAAGTTACTGAAAACACTTGACCCCCAAGTAAAATTGGAAGATATTTTCCCTTATGCTGTCACATTTCCAGATGGCTGGAATCTAGACTGACTTCTGCCTGAGTGTAACAGCCAAGGATTTACACAACACTAAGTAAAGTGTTGTTCTGCCTCCAAGCTTGCTTATATGATTTTCCAAGATCCACAATAATGGGACAATGGATTTCTGCTGGGATGGCTTTGCCAGCATATGGAAAAGCCTTTCCTGTGGTCTGTATTCTGAGTCTGATTCACTGTTTTGCTGTCTCATACTAGCAGGGTCCCAATCAGTATCTTTTTTGCAGCTTTTCTGCCATGATGACTTATATCCAAAAAGATATTCAGCATTACCAGATTTTCTGTTCTGGCTAGAAATCGAAGTTGTCAATATAAGCTATATAAGTCTATGCCAAATACAATGAGGATCTTCACACAAATAGTACATGCATGCTCAGGTTTAGTGTAAACACCACATCCCTGAATGATCAAAAGAAAAATCTCAGAACATGAATTATTCACTGCTATGTATCAACCAAAAAGGCAAACAAGTTACAGAGGGGCAGGGACCAAGCTCAATCATGCAGCTAGAAAAAATAGTTATTCTACCTTTATACCAACTATTCCACACTTAGCAGTACCAAAACGTTTGTTGCTGCATAGAATTGCCTCCCTCACTTGAACACTGGCAAAATGTTTGTTATGTAGGCTGCGATTTTCAAACAAGCCCAAATGGCTCAGGTCCTCCTCTCTTTCATGTGTGAACAGTATTTCTCTCACATCATCCTTCACAAGAAATGAATGAAAGTAAATGTGAGAAGCATTGAAAGAAGTAGGAGATTTTATTCAACTGCATCTTCATCAGGCATCAGTCTTTCTACAGTATTGTCCCCAAGGTTTGAACCAAGTATTGATTGATTTATCTACTCTTCACTTTGCAAGCTAGATGATCTTAATGCCAGTGGAATGTATCATGTACTACAGTGATGCAGTATCATTTGCCTTTGCTATGACCATTTATTTCTCCTAGTGACTTAAACTGAGTTTCAAATATTACAAATGAATTTAAGTGAAACCATGCATATCTTGTCTGCTTGTTCCAGAATTTACCAGGTACAACTATAAAACACTGACTTTTTCTTTACTAATGAAATATTAGGAGTCTTAAGGAACAACAATGAGCTATCAGTTGGAGAACAAAGTGGAAGACTGTCAGTCTTACAGCAAGGGCGGACAACCCAAGGGAACAAAACTGCTTTGCAGTGGAGAATTAAGGGGTACAGAACCAGGGGTTTTCTCCCTTCTCTGACCTCCTGTCATTGCCTGTGACCTAATTCCTGAGCATGGCCTAATTCCTGAGCATGTCTTGGAAGAAAATGGTCTCCACAACCCAAATCTGGCAATGGGTGATACCTGGAGAGCAGACATGACAGCCAGGAGGGTTCTGCCTGGGACAGTGGCTGGGTGAGTCCTGGGAAGCCTAGATAGGCTGAGAGGTACTGCCAGGCCCACATCACTCTCTTCCCTGCCTTCTGCCACCCAGTCCTGCCTGCTCAGGCCATTTGCATTTCCCTGTTGCTGCCTGGGTCTTCCCTGCAGAGCTATTTTTCTCTGCAGATAGAGGTGCTGGAGCTGGGATAGGGAGAGCTGACGATACCTGGGACAACATCAGTGAAGGGAACTGGGCATTTCATTCACCTGAAGGCCTGAAGTGGTTCTCAGTCATCCCAATTGCTAATGACTGTATGTGATCATCTTGGGAAACAAAGAGCAGAAATTCCTACTTTATGATTTTAATGGAGGTGCAGATGTTACACAGGCAAGCTTCATTGTCTGAAGAGCAAACTCATCACGTGTGAGGTACTGAAAGGGTCTCAAAAACTACCTGAAACCCCATGAAGTGGCAATTTCTCCAGAGACAGGCATACCTTTATATACCTGGACATCTGTGCTTCAGCTCCCCACCCCACTTCAGTGCACTGAGTCTAGCAAGAAGCCAGGCACAAGGTTCTGGGAGGACTGTGTCAGGCTCACAGAGACAAGGAAGGATGAGGAAGATCTTTCTTACAGCATTTCCACTGCCTGAAATGGACAGAGGGGGACTCTCCCCTGGAAGGGAGGGGGGCGGGGAGCATTTCTTCATTTGCACCATTCTGCAGATGACTGTCACCACCAAGAGCATTTGTGGAGCTGCCCAAACAAGTAAATAACATACAGAAACAGGACAAGAAAAGCTAATAATTTCTTTGATTTATCTAATGGCAGCAAGGCTGTTTTCTTCAAAGCCATAATCCACAGTGATTAAACATTCACTGGTGACTGAGTATACCATGCACTGTGATGTGGGGGCTTTTCCATGGAGCCCTATAAATCTCGGAGCTGGAATGGGTGAGCAGGGGTGGGGTGCAAATTAACCTCGCCGGCACATGTCAGCCCTGCAGGAGCCAGAGCGAGCTCCCACCCCCAGGCTTCACAGAGCATTTATTGCTCACTGAGGGCCAAGCTTCACTTTCTTAACAGCCAGTGGGAGTTTTGCCATTGCCTCTCTTGAAACAAGGCTTGACACAAGCAGAGCAAACAATGGGAAAACAGGAGCCAAGCCCTGGGCTGCAGAACTCGTGGCAAGTTTCCATGGCTTTAACTGGCACCCAGTGTTGGTCTACTAAAAGAATAACTTCCACTGTACCTGTTCTTTGTATGCAAAGCACAGCTTTTATACTTGGAAATATATATCTAAAAAAAATTATAATATATATGCATGTATACATGTTCTATTTTGCTCCTTGTAGCAAAGATAAAGTCTGTGAACTAGTGCTGCTAACAGGGCCTTTAGATTTTCTGAAATCTAATACCTCTCCCAAGTGTCAAATCTTTATTATCGTTGTCTGTTTTAAGTGGAGCATATAATGTCCTGACTGCTCTGCCTGCTTCAAAGAGCCTGTGCTTGAAAGTACATTAAAAAAGCAGAAACAAAAAACCGAAATAAGATAAAAGAGAGAAAACCATCATTAATACTGGTTGTTGCCAAGTGTTCCCCAAATCTCAAGTGTTAGAATAGGCATAACCTTAAGATATATAAAAAATGAATTAAATATATTCCATAAAATAAGAAGGATAGGAAAACTGTTTTACAAGTCATGTTACAACTTCTCATTTTCTATTTTCTAAAATGTTTAATGTACACAGTTCATACAGTATATACAATATACATATGTATATACGTTATTTAAAAGTAAAGCTAAATTTTAGCATATTTAAACCCTCATGATTCAGTTCTAGATCAATATAAGAAATGAATGTCTGGGCAGAGTACCATCACATTTTTAATAAAGTTGTAGGTTGTAATATGACTTTGCGGAGAAGACAAAACTACTGGAGAATTATTCTTTATAATGGCTTCCTCATATTTTAAATGGAAACTAATTTATGTTTGAATTAGGAATTCAAATTGAGGTAGGGAAAGCTGTTCCTACATCTAACGGTTTTATGTAATCTTTTGAGTGGTGCCCAAGCCCAGCTTCCTTGCATAATCCTTAAGCATGGCTCCAGTACAAGCCAGTGTACCCTTTGGAGTGCATGCAGGTCCACATGCCTGGGAGTAAGGAGCTCAATAAAATGCCAGATGCTCCTGGATGAGGTCCAAGACATCCAAGAGGCAGCACTGTGGACATACAACAGGATGCTCCATGCTTCCATCTGGCTCCTGCCCACTCCCAAGGTTGGAGTAACCCAGGCCCCTCACAGAGGATGACAAGAGTGCTCACTAGCTTGGGCAAATGTGCCTTGTGAACTCTGCACTTCAGCTGCTTCTGAAAGTACAGCTATATGGCTGTGAACGTTATGGCAGCCTCTATCCACATATAATCTTTACATAGTTCTGACAACATGTTGGTATTACTTCACAGTTTATATTTTTTGCCTCCATTCATTTTTTTTTAGCAAGTTATAGCACCTCATTGTTTGGTCAGGTCAGAGAGCTTGCCAGGCCTCCTCACAGCAGAGCTGTATGCTTTAGGCCTGAGGTCATGCATCTATTTGCACTTCCAACAATCGGTTGGATCAAGCTGTGTTGCAACACTGAAACATGCCACATAAGGGTTTCATTCTGCCCTCAATTTCTCTCTTCTGTCCTTCCCTACTTCTCCCAAAGAACAGCAAGTCATTTGGAAAGATCTGAAATTAGTTTTCAATCTTTGGCTTTCACGGTTTATGGAGAAATCCTTCTTGCCTGGGGTCATTCACAGCAAGTTTATATTTACTGTGATCTTGGGATTTGTCTCAAAACTCATCAGTTGATAATGAGCCTTCATAGCTCTCCTGACCTTGCAATTGCAACCTTAGGCAACAGAACACTTGACCCACTTTTCTGATCTGCGCAATAGCAGATGTAACTCATGTGCCTTTGGGTACCTTATTCCATTTCTAATTTAGCTCTAATTATTGCCCCCTGGTCATATAGTTATTCTGCCAAAAGTCTAGGAATACAGGATAATTAAAGGAAGGGAAGATGACAGTGAAATCCCCCATTGCCCAGAATACTACCTTGAACAGTGAGTACCTCTTTGCTATTCCTCATGGTTTCCAGCAAAGCATTTAAGAAGACTACTTATGGGGCATGACATTTCAAATGATGAGAAAGAGAAAGCAAATTCTCTAGGGCTGAATCATCGTATCTGGAAATGCAACTAAAGCCCAGTTTACACAAACTGCATTCATAAATCTCAATTGTGCACTGTATAAAGAGACACTCATCCAGTATATGCTGGTAGAAACTGGTGAATGAAGCAAGGAGGGGTTCCAAATGGAAAGCTGAGACCTAGAGGAAAAGAAATGGCACATTTGTTGCTTCCGACTAGTTTTATTTTTTATAACAGAAGTGAACACAAGACCTTTATCTAGGATGACTCTCTTAGAGAGTACATTGCTGGAGGGTTCAGCTGATCACACAGACTTTGCCCACACACGAGTTCCCACTGAAGACAAATGCTGGATCAGATGAAAATTGTGTCTTGGTTGCACAAGGCACTGTACCTGCTGGGTGATTTTAAACATATACATAACTAAAAGAGTTTTTTTCTTGTGGAACACAGAATACAAATTCAACTGCTGGGAAAAGCAGGTGTCCTCTGGTGCTCCCTTCATCTTACAGGAAAATGTAGTCACTAATCCTGCCCTCTTACAAGAAAATGTAACAATGAATCCAGCTTTTATTTTCTTTCCTTTTGCATAAAGCCATAAATCCTACATATCCCATTTTTCTATATTATAGAGTGCCATGTTGGATAACGCTAAACACAATGAAGCCTTCATACAGTTTGCCCAGCACTTCCATAGAATCCATTCTTCTGGTAACACCTCCTTGCCAGGAAGGTGACAATTTACTACACAAAAAAGCAAATCTAGCCCGAATTAGCATTCATGTGTATCATCTGGCAGAAAAAATGTATCCCATCTTCCCTGATAGTCTCAGTTTACCAAGGATCTCTTTTTTATAACACCTCGAAAAAGTTTTTAATACTGCCATTTAATTATGTTCTGGGATTATGCCTTGATCCTGCAAGCTCAAACCCCACCATCACATGCTGAATATTTAATTCTGAGGTCCGTATTGTAACTACATCTAACCAAGTATTCAGTTTTCCCTTAAATTAGATGTTAGAAGCCTAAATAGGAGTTGGAAACCTGAATGCCTGTCTGGATCTGAGCCAAGTACCTTCCAGTATTGCATTAAGGAACACCTGTCGTCAGCAGAAAGCAACGGCACATAGCACTTTTCTGAATGGTGGCCTAAAATAGCAGTACCTGTCAGTTTTCTTTCCATCATATTTCCATTGTTGGTAACCAGTATATTTTTAAGGCAAAAGAATGAAGCCTGTTTCTTCTATACAAGCACAGGGAAGAATCAGAATGATACAGAGAGCAGCAAAACTGGTTGGACCTGATGACCTTAAGGGTCTTTCCCAACCTAAATGATTCTATGATTTTAAATAAAAAGATCAAAGGTAATGAAGAGCTCCAATGCAGTGAACAGCTGTGTAGATAAGGTTTCCTGAATCTTGGAGCAAAATTGCTAAAAATGGTGGTCCTAAACCAGGACAAGAGACAAGACAGAAGACTGTAAAATCATAAGTAGAACGGGAAAGGTGAACAGGAAATAAGGAATGGCTCATCACTGTTACTCCTAATAGAAGACTGAGAAAGAGGGCATTAACTGATGATAATAGGTCATAAATATAAACCAAATATGAGCAGGTATTATTTTTTTGCACAGCTTGCTGTTAAACTGTAACTTCCTACCAAAAGACATTGGTGTGTGTCTTATCGTGCACGTAAGGTCACAACACAGCTGGAAGAAATATGAAGACATGCTGGTGGCCCAGGCAGTCTTTCAGTTGCTAGCCACTGGAAGTGGGAGTACATGTCAGGGAGGTATCACTGCATCCCTTCTCCATCTGGACACCCTTCCACAACTGACCTCTATTGACAGTGTTGGAGACAGAAGGTTGAGATATATGGACATTTTTGATATGGTAAAGCTGTTCATCTGTTTTCATATTACCTATGTATGAAAATCACCAGAAATGTCAATGGAAACTTCCTAATCTCATCATAAGATTAAATTTGGTGTATTTATAGCCGGCTTTTCTTTTTCCCAAAGTCTGCTCAAAGCTATCACCATCAGTTATTTATCCAACAGACTTTAGCAGTTCTTCAATGTTTTAATATGTCTGTGCAAAACTTTTGCCCTTTTCTTTATGAATAGGTCATTAATGTTTACAAAAAGTTGGAAAAGGCTTCTTTTCAAGGGCCAAATCTGCCTACTTCATTTCTGAGGTGCAAAGCTATGAGTGGTCTATTGTGAAAAACAGCTTACAAAAGCTTTGCAAATGCAAATGAAATAAAAGTAAATTTGTAGCTTATTTGTTGATAGCGATAGAGGAACAGCACAGATTTGTAATTTTAAAAATTAAGAGGGGTGTTTGAATATTTTTATGGCCAGGGCAGCTTCCAGAAGGAAATTAGAGCCAAAGAGAAATTTTAAAACATAATATAACTAAATCAAGGAAACAAAAAAGTTCCTTTTCACTTACACAGAAGCCTTGTTGAAAGAGAAATACTTGTGGGACATGAGGAATGAAAAATGTCAGCATGCAACTGCCCAGGCTTGCCCGATTTGTAGCTCCCACCTTATGGCAGTTTCTAAGAGTGTTGTAAAAGAGCTTCTTTGTCTCTGAAGAAAGTATTGCTTTCAAAGACAAGAAAAATCCACAAGCAACCTCTCACTTTGACACACAGGTCATGACATTAAAAGAATAATGTGAAAAATCACAAACCACAGGTTTCAGTTAGGAAAGCAAATGGCTTAGTAGGAAGGAGGGAGTGCTATTTAAGTTATGATCTACTAACTCTCTGTTTACATATATCTAGCTCCTTCCTAAAAGAAACCCAGGCATCTAGTAAAGTCCTTCAGAATGACCCAAAAGAGGCAAAATTTTTAACTGAGTCAACAGTGTCAACAGTTTTCAAAGGGGGGAGGCTAGAATGATATAACTTTTAGAAAGAGGTGGGGTTATTTTGCCATCTCCGATGAGGTTTCTAAAAGAAGCATTTCACTGCAGAAGGGAGATGCCAGCATCACAAGTCAGTGCCACAGCGATCCAGACACTGGAATGAGCACATTTCCTGGCGGGTGCTTTGGTAAGTTAGAGATCGCACAGCAAACCTGCCAAAGGGAAGGGGGGAGAGGAGAAAGGGCACTGTGCCAGCAGAGCTGGCATGCAGTCTCACCTCTGACGTGGGAAGAGTTGACAGGTTTATGAACTTCATCATTTTGCCAGAATCAACCTCAGCAACCGGTTTTGCTTGAAATGCTTAGAAAATCGATCCTGATTCTGGCAAGACAAAACAGTACAGGATTTCCTTGCCCACAGCTAAAAGGTGGCAAACCTATCTTGATGGGCAAATTCCTTAAAGAAATGTTTTGAGCTGCATCCCTTCCCTCTGCTAATGCTGGAGGTTGTAGTAATAACACCAGGGTTGTTTCTGCTGTGCCATGTTTGCTACACTGCACTCAGAGAAAACTGTTGAAAAATGATGGCAGCAGCTTCTAAAAGAAGCTGAAGGGAGAAGAAGAGGGGCCCTTAATTCACCAAAGCACTCTGTGCAAGCCAGAAATGAATTTTCACTGAAAGAAGGAACTTGGTGGTTTTATTGCAAAGTCCTTGAAAGTCTGAATTTCTCAGCTTAGCTTGTGAACTGGACCTGAAACTTGCACCCATGAGCAAATGCACAGGTGTGGGTCTACACTTAGGGCTGAAAAACACTCTCAATTGCACTTTGCACTAGAACTCCCCTATCAGGTCTGCAGTGGGTTTGGAAACTCTGGCTGCTCCTCTGCATGACTGTAACGTAAAAAAGGCGTAAAGATATCTTTGGAGTTCTGAGAAACTGGGTATTTCCAGAGCAGAAACCCCAAATGCAGCCAGCCTACAAAGTTTCAGTAAAATCTCAAGTTCTGACATGAAAAGCAGAAAGGATAACTGCTTGAAAAGGACCAGAGGGAACAGTCGAAAAGCAGTCCTTCTGAGATATATTTGGAATAGCAGTAGCATATGACACTGACAAAAGTCAAAGCTTTTATTATTGCTTTTGTTGTTGTTGTTACTATTATGATTTATAAGGATGCGATTCACCTCCTAGCAGGTAGCCTGTAAAAGGCCATGAAACCACTTCTTAATCTGGAGTCCTTTGAGAGGCACAGTCAGAGGACTCCATCCTGCAGACCAGATTTACCATATGCAGCTGGAGCTGTACATAGATATTTCTCAGTCTAAGTTGATTTTCCCGGCTGTGGATCTGAAGTACATGAAAAAAAAAAAAAAAATGCCACTGGTTTTGGTATCCACTGTAAAATTAATTAAAAATGCCAACAATAACAGTCACCTTCTCCAGGAAATCAGCAGAAGATCACTGGACACTTCAGATCACATGTAAGGGGAATTATTTAGGTAATCACTAGTAAACTGGCTGCCTAATTGGTATGTCTATTTTGACTGGAAATTAAGTTCTCTGTTTCAGGAAAGGATATAATAAAATGTTTGGTATGCAGATATATTTGAAGGTTTGAGCTTATGGAATTTATATTTGATGCCAAGATAGGTATTTGCAAATTCCTGGAAGTATTGTAAGAAAGGAACTAAGGAGGAGCCAGGAAGCTATAGATTAGTGAACCTGATCTTTTTGGAGAATAATTTTTTGTTTGTTTGTTTGTTTTTTGGTTTTTTTGTTTTTTTTTTTTTTTTTTATTTTTTTTTTTTTTTTTTTTTTTTTTTTTTTTAAAAAAAAAAAAAAAAAAAATAAAAAAAAAATA
>JAVHNF010023878.1:9918-24209 GCA_034783455.1 Micropsitta finschii | reverse complement strand
AAGGCGGCGATCTCCCAGCGCGGCGCGGTGCTGCTGGCCGAGGGGGATGCTGGTTCTCACTCCTCGCCGGCTCCGGCTGTGCCGTGTCGTTCTGCGCTGCCCCGTTCCCGTTCCGAGCCGCCCCGTCCTTATGTGCTCCTTGTCTAACTTGTTTGCAGATTTTATTCCTGAATTGGACAATAAAGTAAGATCCCTTGTCCATAATTTTCACATTTTTCTTTTGTAAAGAAATCTCTCCAATTTGATCTCCGTGGAAGGAAGTTTTTGGAAGTTTAAATCAAAATCCATTTTTTCAAATAGTTAAAAAGCACTTAGCTGAGGAGACTTGAATAGCAGTCTTCAGGTTCTCTAGCTAGTTATGCTGTGAAATCCAGTGCTTACATGCTTGGGGGGGGGGGGTGGACCAAATGACCAGATGACTCAACCATTCTGTGATTCTGTATAGCTTGCATCTCAGTTTTATCCATACTGTGTTGTCCTGTATGGCTGAGCCTTTCGGTGGTCAGATGATATCAGTTCCTGAATCTTCTTGAGTAGTTGTTTTGCAACTTTGTGTTCCTTTATCATACTGGTTTCAGTTCTCTAATTATCTTGAAGTTCTTTGTCTTGAGGGTTACTATACAGACTCAAGGATTATGCTTGGTTACGTGTTCCTAATAGTAATGCATATAGTGACCATCTTAAAAAAAATAGCAGGCTGTCTGGCTTAATCTCTCTTGTGGGTTTTGAATATGCAAAATGCTATATTTTGGCTTAATACTTCAATAACATTTATGCCGCTTGCTTTTGTAAGTATGGGTTTGGGAGGTGGGCTCACTTTTTTAGTGTCTGAAAATATTGCATTTATATTATTTTTTAAGTATTGATTCATTATTATTCTGTCTATTCATCTATATTGGCATTTACTTGGCGGTTTCTCCTTTTCAGAGAAAATAGCCAGTTTGCTGTCTCAAGGCTTTGTATGTTGCCTCTTCTCTGTTATATGAGCAGATTTTGTGTTCCTTCATTTACCACTTCATTCGGTGCCTGAAAAAGACATGTGAATAAGCCTCAGCTTTACTTCTGTTTTTCTGTGTGTTTACTCAGCAGCCCCTTGAGTCATACACTGGGGTGCTTGATTTGTAACCTGCAGATAATTCAACCAGTGCAGAGCCCATTCTTTTTAAGAGAGTGTGGGCCAGAGAAATTCTTGGGGCAGTAGCCTCCTCTCGGCTGTTAAAACGCATGAACACCACCAGTTCCAGCATTTACCTGCACATCATGTTCATTTGTTCATTGAGACACTGTGTGTGTGTCTTGAGTACAGCATGGTTGTGATGCGTATGCACAGTAGGTGCATGATGAGGCGACAGCATGAAGCATATTGGTGGCTTGCCCCATCTGGAAACTCTGGCGATCCATTCCAGGTAACCAATTTTGCATTGGGAAGTTCTGAGGAGAGTGATCCTATAAACTGCATGGCACTTCTGCAGAATCTGCTGTTGAGCACCACTTCCATTGATTCTACAGATGTAAAGAAACTGATGAATAGATGTAAAAATAACATCTGCTGGTCGCTGTAAGTGGTGGCTTTCACAGTCGCTGCTATTACAGTGGTGCAAACTTGGTTCTCTCTGTATCTCTGTAAAGAAACAGGAACATAAGATTGGCACATTTAAAGCATAAAACTTCTTAACCTTATCCCAAGCCAAGTTTTTAATTTCTGTTGATTGATGAGTCTGTGTGGCCTGGGATCCTCAGTGGGTAGATCTGTTTTCTCCTTGTGGCTCTACTGGAAAGAACACACTAGAATTTGTAATGGCTTACTGCAAACCCTGGTTGCTATTACTGGAGTCTGGGCTTCAGACTCAGCAGCATGACGTTTGGTGCAGTTTGATGCTTTTATATAAATGATGGAAGCAAATTGCTTTGTTCTTAACACTAGGAGGGTACGACCTCAAACATCATGGTAAATGAGTCAATACTAGCAAGGATCAAAGTGAGTAACTATAAACCCACATAACTTGACAGATACTGGCCTAATAAGAGTCTTAGATCAGCAGCAGCTTGTTTGCTGTCTTGGCAGAGTCAAAAATGAAAACAGCCTAGTGTGCATGTCTTTTAAGATTTCCCTGAATTTACGTGGTAATTTGAGTCTTTGGCCACTTGAAATGAGTGCATGGGAAGGGGACAGAAGGAAATAGAAGGAAGCATTTTGTGTTCTTTTTGTATTCAACAACAAAATGGCATTTTGGTTCAGCAAGAACTGTTAAATAGCTGCAGTAGAAATGGAGGGGATTTTTAAATTTAATTAACTTGAGTAATGAGGTGCTAGCTATAAAAGCATTATTATTTGTCTTACATAACTTGAAAGAAACCTGAATTTAAGTATAGTAAACGTAGACTCTCTTTCTGTTCTGTTTGTTCTGGTGCTTTGCAACTTCGTTTTCTGGAGGAACATAAATTAGCTGTAACTCAGAATATTTGGGCAACCATTAAACTGAAGGTATTTTTTCAAATATTGTCAAAAAGAACAAAAGCTCATAGCTGTTAGTGTAAAACACCCAACCTCTAGCTTATAATTTCTTTCTTTAGTTTCCCATTTTTCTTAGTGTATTATTATTTGAAGTACATAATAACTAAATAAGAAAGTTCTTCCCCTGAAATAGTTAAAAAGCATGGGCAGAATTCATCATAGATGATGACCTCAACATTATGAATGCATGTATAAGTTGTATTTAAATATTGCTGAAGAGATTTGATGGAGGTGACTTAATAGAAAGCAGAAAATTCACCTGGGAAAATGAACTGTAGTACTATCCTTTGAGTGATTTCTTTCATTTCCAGACATGATGTGAAGGTCTAATAGATACTTGAAGAAAGAACAATACGTCTGACCCCCAGTTAAAAAAAAAAAAAAAGTGGTGCTGTTTATGGTATTTGGAGGTATGCATTGCACAGGTGTAAAAATTTGCAAGCAGACCTGATTCTGAAGCTCTGTTTTTTCTGTGCTTTAATGGATTTAGGGTAGTCTGCACTTAGTGGCCAATGGTGCGCTGTGTGGGTATGAATGAGTGTAAATAGTTCAGGCAAGGTCCACCTGCCTGAGTTTGAAAAATCTCAGTTTGAAGCGTTCCAGTTGTTCTTGTGGACCAGTGAAGTTGTGCTGCCTCTTCTGTCTGTAGTATTTACCTCCTGGTTGATGAAAGCACTGCCTTGAAGTATTGTTTTGCTGTCTTCATGCAGGGACTTCATCCAGACAAAATGTATGATGTACTTTGCCTGTCATTACGGTGCAGTGGGAGTTAACCAGCAACATGTGTTCATTCTGTTTTCCCATAAACTTTCCCATTGAGCAGTGAGAAGTCATGAATGATTTTTGGGGCTGAAAGGGTGATGAGCAGGGTCTGATGTTGGTTTCAGCAGTGAACGCATGCTCTGTTTTATTGTGGTGAGGAAAGAACAGAGAATACACATTACAGTTGAGACTAGCCCCCTCAAAACCATGGTAGGTTTGGGAGATCCTGGTCCATGTCACTGTACTGCCTTGTCTGAAGCAGAAGCCTGAAGCTGTGGTCTAGCACAGTGGTTTTCGTGGTGTGTTCTTTCATTCTGCTGTTGAAAGCTCATGAAAGTTAATACTGAGAAGTGTTTTGTTAGAAGACTAGAATCCGCATATACAGTAGAGTCCTCTTAAGGATCCACACATTTTAAAAGTTGAAAATCACCTGTTTTTTTCCCATATCCCAACTTATGCCTTAGTCTCATTGATGCTCTGGACATTGTTTTTAATTTCCGAGAGGTTGTGTGCTCTTTCCAATGAAGAATGGGAAGAACTTTGATACTGCAAAATTTTCACAAAGGCTGAGAAACCATTAACCATCTGACACTAGCTCAGTATGCAGAATTATTCTCAAGAGTGCTGTTGTGTTATTAGTACAAAGAAAATCATTAATGGCAAATTCTGCTTTTATGCAAGTGTAATCCTGTGTATGTCATGTAACCACATTTGTTCTGTATTGCTTTTGTCAATGAATCAAATGTGAGAACTGCTCTAAATTGGTACCTTTTGTTTGAAATACACCTTAACTTGTTTCATAAATTTATCCTGTCTGCAGAACCTGAAAATAACAAAAAAAAAATCAAATTTAGGGAGTACTTAAAAGATGAAAAAGATGTAGTCATGAGAATATAAATGTTGATTTGTTGGTTTGGGTGTTTTTTTGTTTGTTTGTTTTTGGTTTTTTTTTTAGGTCAGAAGACTTGTCTCCACTTGCATGGCATCTTTCCTTACCTCTATATACCATATGATGGTTTTGGACAACATCCAGAATATTATCTTCGTCAAGTGGCATTCAGCATTGACAGAGCACTTAATGTGGCTTTAGGCAATCCATCTTCTACTGTTCAGCATGTTTTCAAAGTGTCATTAGTATCCGGAATGTAAGTATGACCTGTTAGGATTTTTGGTTATTTATTTTGAAATATTTTTGTAGTTGTACTACATAGAAGCACTTACTAATGGACTTGGGTGACTGCAGTGCTTTCTCTTTTTCTTTTACCCCATCTGTGTCTTCATACAGGGCCTGTACAACTACTAACTAATTTTTCTCACTTGCTTTGATTTTTAAAATGATCAACAGGTTTTCCCCCTAATGCTCAACACAACCATTTTTCCTAAACTTAGATCCTAGGGAGGATCTTTAGCCTAGTGAGATTCCTTTTAGCTTTTTCTGTCTCTGCTATGATAGCAGTTCTTTCCATCCACCATTTTCTACCTATCTGGGTTATTCTAGGGTCCCTGTGATGAGGCAGGAGCCTGACTCTTAAGCCTCCTTTTCTTTGTTCATCTAAGATGACAACATGTTTATCCATCTGATCCTCCCAGCAGCAGAGGCCATGAAAATGAAGGCTTTTAAACATTAACTTAGAATCACAGAATGGAATAATAGAATTGTTTGGGTTGGAAAGGACCTTAAGATCATCTAGTTCCAATCCCCCTACTGCGAGCAGGGATATCTCCCACCTAGATCAGGCTGCACAAGACACTGTCCAACCTGGCCTTGAACATGGCAAGGGATAGGGCATGCACAGCTTCCTGGGGCAGCATATTCCATTGCCTCACCACCTTCATAATGAAGAACTTCCTTATATCTAACCTAAATCTCCCCTTTTAAGTTTGAACCTGTTACCCCTTATCCTGTCAGTATAGTCTCTGATGAAGAGTCCCTCTCCAGCATCCTTGTAGGCCCCCTTCAGATATTGGAAGGCTTTTTGTGAGGTCTCCACACAGCCTTTTCTTCTCCATTTAGAATCGTCTCTTAATCAACTTCTATTTAACTTACATAACCAAGTACTGAAAAATATGTCTTATAATGACTAATAGGAAGCTGTACTGGAGGAACACAGTTAATCTGTACGTGTATTGAATTTTTCATCTTCAAAACAGTGTAAATGCTGATTTTTCAGTAGCGTGCAGCACTATCTTTCACTTATTTTTCTTCACTTTTGAAGTCTTCTAACTGTGAAATTTAGGAAGATAATCATTCTGTTCCCAGCCAGTTCTAGTAGTATCTTCTAGATATTGCTAGTAAAGTGGCTGCAATTTCATTTTCACTTTTAATCAGAATTTTCTGATGTGTTTTTTGCAGTAAGGAGGAAGATAACCCACCAGACTTCTCATTTTTGTTCCTTTTGTGAGAACTATGTGAATTGTAGTATAGCTGTTCATCTCAACAGTGAAAGCTGGGCAGAGTAAACTGCTGTAGACAGTATTTCCTCGAATCGGTGAGAAAACAGAAGATGGACATTAGGAGAACCTGCTTCTTTTTTATCTCTCTAGCTCTAAGAGCTTTCAGTCAGTCATTACTGAAAATCAGGTGCTCATTGCAGGAATGAGTGTTCCATGTATTTTGTTTGCTTGAGTAAGAGGCTAATGGGAAGCACCTAACAGAAATTGTGATACCTCTTCATCTTTACCTGGATAGATATGCTTATATAGTCACAGAAATCTATTTGTTTTCTTCTGTTCTGACCTGAGTCAGATTGTGCTTATGGATATTATTGTGTTGAGAAACCTGCAGGGGTTTTTTAAATCTTGGAGATTATTTTAGCCATTCTTTTCGGTGTTTGCAGGAAAATTGTTATGCAACAAAGATGCCTTCTGAAGCCTTATAAGTTTAACGTAAGATTTTTGTTGCATTAACTTCCAAGCACAGTGAAGGTACAAGAATAAAAAAGAGGCAAAATATGCTGTCTTTTTGGATTGTGAAGTTAAAGTAGGTGTTCACAGATAATATTGGAAGTGGTGTAAATCTTGCTATTCCTGCTGCTATGTCAGTGTCAGTAGAGATCATATGCCATCCAAGTGCTGACTTTTTTATCAACGTAGCTTTTGATTTACATGCCTACAGCACATTGAGTCGTTATAGCTCAATGTATATAACCTGTTATTAAGTTCGTACTGTGTTTATAAGAAAGAGGTTTATACAGTATACACGATCTGATCTCCTTTTCAGCTTAACAGCCTTAAGTTTGTTGTTTCAACTTAGCTCAATTTTAACATCATAAACATTTTTTTGAACAGCTCAGCCTAGCTTTTGGAGATACTAAATTTGTGTATATTTAACCATAGTAAGGATAGCAGTATTAATACTGTAGTTGTGCAGTTCTGCTGAGCTGGCGTTTAATTTAGGACTGAAATCCCTCTTACTACTTAACTTGTTAGTTTACTACTGCTACTTAACTAGTCAAGCTTTTTGACTTAGCAGGTAAATTCCAATTGCATTTTTAATAATATTTTTTATTCAGGAATTTTATTTTGTAGAGGTAACATTTAAATGTATGCTTTCCTGAATTTCTGTTGATTTTGGTTGCGATTACTGTAGACTTCTTGCATTCACTCAGTTTGTTGAATTATGGCCTGTTTCCTTAACATGCTGTTTTACAAGCATGTAAGATTAGATTAGAATTCTAGATGCTGAAAAGTCAGTAATTCAGTCAAGTAATACCAGAATTAATGCTGCTTGTTCAACCTCAGTTTAGTCTTGACATATTAATTATTCTATGTCTTCTTTAATTGCATTCTCAAATCCTATTTTCTTCAGGATTCGTGCCTCATTTAGTGAACAAGATGATTAGTAACCACTGAAAAGGGCCATCTATTCACTCTTTTAAGCTGTTCTTATTGTTCAGTTATTAATATTACAGGGCTGGTATTTACTAATTTACACCTGATCTGCAGAATTAATGTCCCTAAGGATTTTGTTACAGCATTTATCAGAAGGGCTGAATGCTGGTTTTGAAGCAGTCCAGCACTAATTATTAATATATTAAAAGTACTGTTATGACAGTGTGCCATAAATGTGTTAATGGGTGGGGAAAGAGAGAAACAACATTAAGACAGAAGTGCATTCTAATTTTGATTTATTTTTTTTAAGATACTTTGATATGCAGAGAGCTTATTCTTCTTATATAGTTAACATAGTGCTCCCCTTTGGCCTAACATGCGTGAATTTTCATTCTCCTGGGTATGAAGGGCTTTTTTGTTGTTGTTGTTGTTGTTTGTTTTTTTCCTAGATTTTAATTTTGTCTTTGTAGTAAAATGTGGTTGAATAAATGCCACAGCATAACTGTCTAGCTTCTTGCTTTTGCTTCTTCCTCTCCAGGCCTTTTTATGGTTACCATGAAAAGGAGAGACAGTTTATGAAGATTTATCTCTATAATCCTGCAATGGTAAAAAGGTAAGGATGTTGTGATACGAAGTTCTGGCAGATTTCCTTATATCTTGAGTTAAAAAGACAATTTTGAAGCAAGATTCACCTACATATTAATAAAATAAAAGTAACAAAATTATTGTGCAAATTTTTCAAAACACGTTAATAAATTGCGTATTTTCAGCACGCCAATAATCTTTTCAAAGTAGTAGCATATTAAGAAGGCAAGACTAAAATGTGCTTGACTTGCATTTTCTTGTATTAACCGTAATTGTTTAACACTTGAACAAATTTGCATCAAGTTACTTTTCCTGTAACTCTTAAGGAAAACCGTGTAGAAATCTTTGATATATTATGAAGTAGATTTTCGTAGATTTGAAGGTTTTAATTTCTAGCACCCATTATTAAATTTAAGTAATACTTGGAAAACTGGATCGGTTTTGTTATTAGTTTCTCTATTTCTCAATAGAACATTCTGTTAAATGAAAGCACAGTTGATCTCAGTCTTACTGTCACAGTAGTTGCAGTAAATTAAGGAATAAATAAGGAGGAATTACTTCTCTAGCGTAAACTGAAATCCCTGGAGTGTGTAGTATTACCTATCTGAACTGTTGGGGTTATTTTAAAAATCTAATACATGATCATAAGTTAGGATTGTGTGGGTTTTGTTCTAGGCTAGTAAAATTTTGTGTTTAATAAAATATTTCTGTCCTAGTGTAATCTATATGCATGTATGACATGATAGTTACTTTGAACTTTGGAGCTTCTCATGTTTGAATTACACTGATTAAAATAATTTATCAACATTGTTGTATTGGAATAATTTTGGGTTTACATTCTAATTTGTCTTTAGAGTATGTGAGCTTCTGCAAGGTGGAGCCATAATGAACAAATCTTACCAGCCTCACGAAGCCCATATTCCCTACCTCCTTCAACTTTTTATAGACTACAACTTATATGGAATGAATTTAATAAACCTGGCTGCTGTCAAATTCAGAAAGGCAAGGAGAAAAAGTAAGGGTTTTATTTCTTCAGACCAAATAACTGTTTTGAAGACTAATCATCATATATATATATGGGTAATCATTATACTCTGCTGACAAATAATATTTTAAATTAAAATGCTTGTATTTTTACTAAGCTCGTTTGCTCTTAGGTGAAATCTGAAATATTATTGTCTGAGCAAAAGAGGTGTTTTGAATTTCTGTTTTAAAAAGTTTGGCATTTTGAATCTACACGCTTACATAAAAATGAAGTTTGGCAAGAACATCCATGATGTTATCTAAATGCTTCAGTATAAAGGGGGGATAACAGCAGAAAAAACATGTCTTTAGTACTTAACATTTAGAAAAGTAGGTATTGTCTATTTAAAGCATAATTGTTCCTGCATCTAAAACAAGAGCTGAAAAGAATGGTAAAGCATCATTCTGTAAAAACAGCAAGTAAGAATTATACTGACTTTAATTTTGTCCTGTTATTTTTATGCATGTATAGTCAGACACCAATAGGTTAGTGCATGGGTTTTCATAACTGATTCTTTTATAAAGAAAAATACTCTTCATACACAGTGATAAACCACACTTTTTGCTGGTATCGAAACTGTAGGAAGAAAAAAAGCTCAGCCACAGACAGAGCATCTTCTGGATTTTCAGTCCTGAGGAAGTATGGTCGGGTAACTTTAGTCTTCCAAACATCCAAAGCGGCTTTCTAGAGACATGCAGTCTGATTGTATCAAATGGTTTCTCCCATTCTTTTTCCATAGCTCTTTTCCTCTCTCTTTCAGATGATAGATCAAAGACACAAGCTAGCTATATTATCCTCATAACTTATTTAAGGATGAGAGACCTAGGTCTTGAATGGGAAGAAGAGAGTGAAAAAGGAGCATGCGTTGAGACCAGTGAAGTTTAACGATTCTGATAGGGAAGAATCCAATAGGATAAAGGCAAGAAAATGACAGCCTCCCTTGTCCTGGCTTGATCGGATAATGGCAACAGTGCTCTTAGCAAGATTCATACTGCTTTGCATAGCTCCACATCACACATGTATAAGTAGCCTACCTCAGACTGTTGCAGTCTCTAGGTGCATGATTGCTACCTACAACTCCTAGCACAGCTGCTGAGTGGCAAATGGTTTGTCCCTGGTATAACCTTATTGAACAGCTCTGTCAAGAGGCCAGTCCTTACACAGCAGCCCTGACAAGTGCCATCCTTTGTACGCTCAGATCTATTGGAGCTGAGTGGAAGGCACAGCCTCTGCTTTATGCTTGACACACCTGCATGTTCCACAGTTTCTGTGCCTTGGGAGTGTGCATTCGTTTTAGTCAAGCATGGCCACACAGGCCAGGCTGAACCCTGTTTTCTTAGACAGCAATAAAAGCCTTTAGCTAAAGATGTGCAGCAGATACTTTTCTTTCCTTGCAGATGATGACATAAAAATCATTCTGGCAAGGAACAGAAAATTCAGTAATAGGTCTGTTACTAAATGTAAGCAAACAGCCTCAGGAGCCTGTTTCCAGTGGTATTTCTCTCACTGAGATAAGTAGACTGCTTTGAAGGCTGAGAGAGGTCAGCAGGGAAATTTATCAGGGATATTCTGCCTTCATCAGCCTGTTTCCAGAAGATGCAGGACTTCTTTTATTCAAGTTCTTCTTTTTGTGTGCTGAGGCAGAAGGCTGCAAGTTCATTCGCACACCACATGCCACTAACACGATTATAAAACTTTTCATTTTCAGTAGTTGAATATTTTCTGAAATATGAAAGATGTTGTGTCCTGGTTTTGGTTGTGTCAGTGCTACTGTGCTTAAAGATTTTCAAGCGAAGAAAAGGGGGAAATTAAGTATCCTTACTTCTCTGCCCAGAGGACTAACTTTAATGAAGAAATAAAGAGATGCAGGAATTTGAGTCTTTGCTTTGTTTGGGGTCTTTTTGGTTGGTTTGTTTGTTGTTTTTTTTTGTGTGTGGGTGTTGTTGTTTTTGTTGTTTTGGTTTTTTCTTCAGAAATATTTGAAAACCAGGGTTCATGGGGAGCAAGAAATGAGGTGTTGCACTGAAACTAGTGTGGTATTTGAAATGCATGGAGTTTAAAAATAAAAGTATTTTGCCAGTTGGCCTATAATCTTGCATAGCTGCTTTAAAATACACATATTCCTTTAATATACACAACTGTCCAAGTCACATTTCATCAACTCAGAATAATCAAGTTCCAGCTAAAAAATAACAAGAGATGTTTCCATGCACTGTCAGCTCGTATTTTAATATGGAGAATTAGCTCATATGCCACACAATAAAAACATGGCTGTGTTTCTTCCTGGACCAGTTTTGCCCAGGGGCAAGTTATCACTTTTGAACAGCACCAACACAGTGCTGCCTTTGGTTTGAGCCGAGTCTGTGCAAGGTTAATCAGATATTTTGTGTTATCTTTCTGGAATCACTTGCTTAAGCATCACAGTGCATAGACCATCTTAATGCAGGTGTGTCTGAATGTGAGCTAGCTCCTGAATAAACACAAGTGCTTGTTTTCACCACAGAGTATCACATTTCCCATGTGAGTTTAGTATTTGTGTGTCATATCAGTGTGCTTAGGAGTCTGATGCAGAGGCAAGGTTTGCAAGAATTAGTCTGGGTGTAGTAAGGTTGGTCTGGAACCATTAATTAAGGTCACTGGATTTCAGTTGCTTCTGTTTGTAGCTTCTAAGGTGCTTTTGTCAGGGTGTTTCCCACTTGTTTCTGTAATAACTATGTTATTATGGGCTTTTTGCTGCATGAGATTTCCCTATCCATGCTATTCCAAGTAGTGGAATTCACATTAGTAAGGTTCTGTTATTAAATATACTTTGAAATTATTAAATAAAAATACATGTTGTAATAAATATGTATCGAAGGCCTCTGATAATGGAATTATTCAATTAATGTATATTTTTAAAAAAATACAAAAGTGTTTGCTGTCACTGAAGGGTAAGCCTAATACTGCTAGTGTGTGACACCAACACAGCTGAGAAAATTCAAGGTTCAAGCTGGTCTTTTATACAGAAGTGGGAGACTGAATAATTTTCATGGTCTTCTGCCCTTCTGCCTTCCTCCAACTCCATTCCTAGGCTTTTTTCTTCTTTGTTCCGAATCCTGTGTATATTGTCTTTTCTTCCTCCGAAGAGTGAAGGTTCAGGAGGAGACCACAAGGGAGGTCGTAAATCTTCAGAATAAGTTCATTCTTCTCCAGCATGACTTTGGAGCATGCTTCCTGACACTGAGACCTCCAAACAAACTTACATGATGTTTTCTTCATTTGTAGGTCAGACAACATCTGCCTTCGTTGCAGGTTTCCACATACTGCTGCTGCCACTGCATGTAGACTATATTGTGTATTCTCTTTCAGCTCACAGATAAGAAAAAGTGTGGAGTAGAATTTCGTATTTTCCACTGGGATCTGTCCTGAGGACTCAGATACTTGGAATTCTGAAATTTGTATCAGACTCTGCATGATTTACTTTGAAATTCATACGGATAGGAAAGGATGGAATTTAGGTTAAGATATGACAAGAACACAGGAACTGTAGTTCTAGTAATGTCAGTGTGTTCAGAATACATTTTACTTTTTACATGTATCTACATGTTAGAAAGTTAAATCATTTAAATGATACCAGAGTTACTTCTTAAAGATAATGAAATGTAGTGCTTTATTCTTTAGGAGCATTTGGACTGGTAGTATTAAATGCAGTTATTTAAGGATATGTGTGAGGGGAAAAAAAAGTTACCAAGTAAATGAATTAATTTCTCATTCTTTTTTATTTTCTAGGTGGTACATCAGGTGTAAGTAAAAGTTACAGAATTAATTTGCCAGAAAATTCAAACCATGCATCTTTCGCTGAATGGGAAGAAGATGAAATACCAAGGTCAGCATGACAATTTTTTACCTTTTATGTAGGCTGTATTTTCTTTTATGCATCAACTTGTATATGCTGCAGACTTCCAGTCTCTCATTTAAAGGACACTTACATTTTGCATGTTTAAAAAAAAAAACCCAAAACCAAAAGATATGACACAGATAATGATTACTTAGTTTCTTTGTATAGTTCCGGTAATTTGAAACTTTCAGGTACATGGCTGTAAAAATCCAATTGGGAGATAACAATAGTAATACATATAAGAAATTCAAATTTCTGATTTTTGGAAGGTATGTTCCTACCTAATGACTCCTGATGAAAAGCTGAGCAGGTTTAGTAGTTATAGAGAGTACTTAACACATCAGTTAATAGATTCTGGTTTTGTAACTGACATGAAGCGTGCTCTCAGACTATCCCAATTTGTCCATTTCAAATAGTAGCTACATAAGAATCTCAGCTTAGAATTTTCCTGTCTATCTTCCATACTCTTCCTTTTTTCTAGACATTTACAGATAATCAGCTAATGCTGTAGACTAACATACTTACAGACTAACTTGTAGACATGTAGACTAACAGCTTGTAATTTGTAATAGCTTTACTTTCATGAGAGAACGAATATACTTGGTTTGGAGGCCAGGGGGCAGGGAACAGACAGCATCTGGTGCTACCTCAGTTTGTACAGTTTACCCGTAGCAAGTTTCTTTAACATACTTTATAATGTTTGACAGGTCCTGTAAATACTCTGTCATTTAGTAGTCTTCCCCTTCTTTTGGTAGCTCATTCTTCTCTGAATAGCTTATTTAGGCTCAATATGCCATGCTGTTTGCTAACATTACGTACTGGGAGCATTTAGTTCCCCAGCAGAAAGTAAGTGCCTTAAATCAAACCATACTTCAGATTTTTCTAGTGTGCAAAAGCTTGAGTTTCCGCAAGGTAGCATCTATTTTTCTGATTCTACTGCTTCTACTGTAAGGAGATTTTGAAACAGCATTCATTTGATGGTTGTATTGTGTTTTTACTCAAGGTCAATTCATATCCAGTTGTTCTTGGGCTATGTATTCTCTTTTTATGGCTGCATACTTCATTCATAGTCTGTATCAACCTTTATTTGCCTCACTTATGTAAGCCAAGTTACTTAACCTTTGGAGGGCTGCACTGTAAGTTTGACCAAGATTCTCTGATGTTACTTTATGCAGATCTGGGGAAGGCAGATAAAAAGAAAGCAAAGTAGCATTTCCTGGCTGTCAAATCCAGGGAGGGCACAGCTCAGCATAGCAGGAGCCAAGTCACTCATCCTCATGGCTGTATACATAAGCTTTCTTTCCTTCTCCTTCCACACTTTTGTGTATACAGCCAGGGGTACAGCCCCTCACTTGTGGCAGTCCTTTTCCAGCTCTCACACATTTCACAGTGGGATGTTAGCAGTAATGGGGCAGATACCAAGCCCGTCCATTTCCGTAGGATTCATTCTCTATACCTTTGCTAGTAGAAAGTTTTCTCTTGAATATAAAGCCTGAATACTACTACATAGTATACCAAATTCTCTGTAGCACCATATGCAAGGATACTGGTAGTGTTCTCCCTGATACGCTTTACAGTATCATTCTTACCATGCCATTTTGGCTTGTAAACATTTTGGGAATTATCACAGAATCACAGAATCCCAAGGGTTGGAAGGGACCTCAAAAGATCATCTAGTCCAACCCCCCTGCAAGAGC
>JAVHNF010023869.1:0-16026 GCA_034783455.1 Micropsitta finschii | reverse complement strand
GGAAGAAAGGACCCTTTAACTGATGGTATTTGGGCATCAAAACTGGTGTATTTGGGCAAAATATTTGAGCAGGATGAGCATGGATGTGGCAAGGGAGTGTGGGGAATGTCTGAGACAACAGTGGATGGAGAGCTGAGGAAGCATCAAAAAGCATGGAGATGAGGACTACAAACAGACCTCAAGACCTGAGAATGTAACTGTGTAACAGAGAGCCTGGCAGGAGTGGAGAAGTGCGAAGACAAGACAACAGCAAGAAAATATGGCAAAACCATGACAGCTGGCTGTAGATGACTAAAACCTTTAGCAATGAAAGTGGACACAGAAAGAGTAGAGAAAGCTGGAACTAGATCTGGGGGGAAACAAGGTGCAAAAAGTGAACTCAAGGATAAGAAATAGTTAAAAATAATTCTCTTTGTTGAAGAACAGAAAGATTTCTAGTGCTGGAGAAGTCATGAGGAAAGCTGCTGGGGATAATGTGCTTGGCCAGACTGTGGTGGCTTATTGCACTATCTGAGCCTGAGAATAAGATCTAGCAAGAAGGCTCATTTGTTTGCACGTTTCATGCAAAGAGGTTTCTGCTAACACACCATGTGGTTGTTCTTGGAATAAACTACTTTAAAGGAATACCAAAGCATTAAAAATATACTGTTCCCCATTAAACGTACATTACACACCTCCTCTAAGCTTCAGCTATCCAGAAGCAAGATACTACTATGTGGAAATGTAAGTAAGAACATACCAACAGCAGAGAGGTCTTTGGGTCAATGGAGGTACTGAAGCTCCATTACGGAATGTGTATACTGGTGCCTCATTGGATGCTGATTTAAACCTTTTGTGCCTTGATTGAGAACTAGTCTACATGGAAAAGGAACAACTTTACCAGATAGCTAGGATGTCTAGTGGAAATGGACTACATCAGCTGTACAGTCCTTGGCTTACACAGTGCTGTTAATATAGCTCTCTAAAGTATTCTACCACTTTGTCTCATTTATTTATGGAGCAAAAAAGCTGTCAGCAAGTTCAGGAGTTTGAGGAAACTGAAGGTTACTAACCTTCGCTTAAATTTAGGTAAATTCCAACTAAATCAATACAAGCTCTATCCAGCACATGTTGTGAGTGCCTGTTTTCTCTATTTGCCTTTTTACAAAATCATAGAGTATCTTGAGTTGGAAGGGACCCATAAAGATCATCAAGTCCAACTCCCTGCCTCTCACAGGACTACCTAACCTTATGACTAAGAAGAGCATTGTCCAGATATTCTTTGGACTCTGACAGGCTTTTGCACTGCTGGAAGCAAGCAATCCTTGTTCAGGGGATTGCAGCAGTAAAATAAAAAAAAAAATCCCAAGATTTTCCCTTCATAGATATTTCCCTGATTCTCAGTATTTCTTCTACTTTCATTCACAAACAGCCGAAAGGCTCCTACCGGAGCACTCTCAAATTGACTGCAAGTTTTCCATCTCTGCAGATGACTGAGATGCTGCAGCTGAACAGCCCCTCATAACCAGCAGCTCTGAAACACACACATCTATGAATTAGGTATTTTATGGGCTCACAGTGCACGCACATGGAAATTCCAGGTTTTGGGTAACTAGAGGAGAAATCTGCAAAGGTGCAGAGAAACGTTTTCCATGGGTTTAACAAGAATAGGATAATTTTGGTCAAAGATATTTAAAGCACTAAGAGAACACAGACTTCCACATCCCCTAACCTTCAAAATACTTGTCTGAATGGTAAAACAATCAGAGTAGGAGCACTACAAAATGTTCACTTCAGCCCTTTGCAGACATACTTTCCCGCTTAGTTCTTGCAGAAAACTCCTTCTTCCCTCCAGAGTAAGTCTCTAGAGATGCCTCTGCAGTCCACTGGGGAGCTCTGCTTCTCCAGCTGGAATATCCTTCTCACACTCTCGGGTTCTTCCTTAGCAGTGAGTTCCTAAACACAAACTGTGCTTTACTTACCATTAATGTGTGTCACACTTCAGAGCATGCCAACTACTGAAAAAGTGAGTGAGGTGATATTTGACTTGCAAATTTTAGGGATTTTCTTACGGAGAAGGTGCCTGTTGTTCCTAGTATGATAGCCCAGCTCCATCCTGAATCTCAAGGCAGGCAGAACCTGATGTTGGAGAGAAGAGGGAGCCTCTTATATTTTATCTGATGATGTTTTCTTAAAGCAGAGGCTCTTTAGCTCTACTGTAAACTATCTCAAACTGTAAATAAAAAGCATTAAAATACTATATTACATTAATCTACTTGATTCCATAAGAGCCTGGTGCAATGAGTCTAACCAATAACTTCATTTCCCTCTTCCTAAGCACTCTCTCTTTTAGCATAGAATCATAAAATAGTTAGGGTCGTAAAGGACCTCAAGATCATCTAGTTCCAACCCCCCTGCCATAGGGGCTTGCATGGCTTCAAGATCACACCATAGGGTGTCATTCCCTGAAGAGGGAGCTGGGCTCCTTATGTTTTACCCTTTGTGCAATACATGCTTTCCATAGACTAAATCCAATGCTTAGATTTATTGCTCTTCCTCATTCTGGTATCCAACACACATTACTCACTTCAGCATAGCCTCACCATCAGAGCTACATAATCCTCAATTATGATAATCTTTGGTTAAAAACATGCAAGTAGAGAGATGATCACAACAGCATATGGCAATGACAGAGAGCTGACATTAGTTTCCATGGCATTGTGTGTTTTGTTTTGGACATATTTTAGATTCTCAGTTTGTGTGGAATAACCACATTTCATTGTCCTGTTGTCAATAAAACACAAATTCACTCCTGCCTCACTATCCTCGCCAAAATCCCCAACAGTCAACAAACTGTCCTCCCCACAGGTTCAGCAGAAGTAAGTACAAATAGCCTGCTACTGGGGTGCACTCTCATCTGTGTTACTCTAACAATATCCTTCATAGTCCTCCAAATCTGAACTAACCTCAATTTTGTGTCACGCTTCATCAACTCACATTTTACCGTCTTTAGGACACAGCCTTTTAAGGACTCCCACTTGAGCAGCTTTTAAACAGCAACTCTCTGTTGTCTACTATTCTATTCATAGAATAGAACCATAGAATAGTTAGGGTTGGAAAGGACCTTAAGACTATCTAGTTCCAACCCCCCTGCCAAGGGCAGGGACACCTCACACTAAACCATTCCACCCAAGGCCTCATCCCAGCCTGGCCTTGAACACCACCAAGGATGGAGCATTCACAACCTCATACTTTTGAAGAAATCCTTGTGACTGGAAAAACACAATCTAGCTTTGCAAATCTTGCCAGAGCTTCTCCCAGTCACCTTAAACTCCTGGCAGTACTCTTAAATCATAAGTTTTTCAGCACTTTCCAGCAGATGCCATTCTCTTAGTTCTTATGACAGTCTCTAGCATCAGCTTTTGAGATAGGCCTTCACATCCCAGTCTCTTTCTCCAGTCTACTAACCCTTCACAAATATAACTTCATCTGTTATTTCTAATAACTGAACTATTTCGTTTTGCAGTGTTAGGTCAGGTAAATTCCACCTGAAACTGGTGATGTGTAAAAACATTCCTGAGTTTTCCACCTTGCCTTGAACATCTCCAATGATGCCAGGATCTGTTATTCCACAACTCTTTATGGGCAGAGAAGCAATTGTTAGGACAAAATTTCTTGGTGAAGCTTACCACAAGTGATTCCCTCCCTCCACCATCTAAAAATGCTAAACCACAATCCAAATGCTCTCAGCACAGCTGGGTTCATGCTTAACAGAAACAACAACAAAAAAGTGTTGATCTCTCCATGTCCATGTAACATCCAGGCCGTAGCTGTACCACGTGAACTAATGATTTCTGGAGCATTTCTTCTGCATTCTTAAAGTCTTTCTTCATGTCATAAAGTCTCAAGCATCTGGATGATCAGAAATAATTTCAACTACATAGTGGTCCTTGATGATCATTTTTCTAAGCCAAGTACCAGCCATTTTTACAATGTATTTACAATTGGAACTTCCCTCATTATAGAAAATAGGAGATTCTATTTTTTCATTCTTCTGGAGGTTTTACACTCTAAACTCAATTAACTGAAATCAGAAAAGATCTGTTCACTTCACAATAAGCTCCCAAGTTTGAGGAACAGTTGAAAAACACCTAATAGGAAAAAGGTTTCCATGACACAGTGTCTCTGTAAAGGACCTGAGCTTCAGATTTTTTGGTAAGAAGATCCTGTCACTGCAGAGCATGCAACTCCCTAGAAGCCACCTCCACAGCAGCCATTTCTTTTACTTCAAGCAAATACCATCATCATACAGTGCCTGCAATTCCAAGCAAAATTTGTTTGCTTGTGTTAAAAAGCTTCACTGACTTCAGAGAGAGGGTGTTGCCAAACTCACAGCCTCTTGGCTTCCTCAAAAACCTATTGGCAACTTAGCTGCCCCATTGGGATGGTATCCCCTTCAAAAACCTGCCCTTTGATAGAGAGCATGATCTAGAGAATAAATGAGGCATGTATACAAACTGAGGCACACCATTATTGAGCACTATCACTTGAAGCATTATGTCCAGAACCATTCACAGCACTACTAACACACATAACTAGCAATGCTTTTCCCCCCGGCACAAAATACCAGCATCCTACAGCCCTTTGCCACACAGAGCTGGGACAAGTCAGTGTGCTGCAGCCTCCTGCAGGTATGTCCTTTCCCTCTGGTGCTCAATGTGTTCCTGGTGCGTGGCGGCCTGCAGCTCCCCGCCAGCACTGCCAACGGCTGGGACCGGCTGCCTGGGCGGATCTCAGTAGGCTTTGAAGTTGTGCAAATCGAAACAGCTGCTACTTCATCACAGTTCCCCTTTCCTTCTTGGAAAGCACCAAGAAGCCTGAAACGGCCCGGCAGCACCGCCCCCTCCACTGCTCCCTCACAGAACCACCGCACGGCAGCTCCCGCAGCCTCACCAAGGCGGTGCCTCACAGCTGCTCCTGCCCAGCTCCACCAGCATGCAGGCAGCAGGGTTTGTCCATTACTCACTGTCCCTAAACACAACTGACCTCTCCCGCATTAGCTTTGACACATGGAAACACCCATTTATCCTACCGACGACTGCTCTGAGCACCCCAGAAACGCGAAGAGTAGCAGCAGCTTATCTGCAGGCAGGCCTTGTTCTCCCACCCACCCCAGTTCTTACCTGGCAGTGCAGCACATGCGGGAGTGCACAGATAGGTCTGTTCCTCAGCAGTCCAGCATGCAGGGCAATCGAGCACACACCTCCAAGAGGGAACTGAAACAAGGGAGAAACTGCAGTCTTGAACTTTTAATGATCTGGCCAAGAATCAGTGTTGAGGGGACATTTCTGGAAGAAGAACTTGAGTTTACCAAAAACAATGCAGCATGTTCTAAAATTGTTGTAGAGCACATAATTTTTAAATTGTTGCAAATCTGTGGCTTGGAATTAAAAAAGCAGAGAAAGCAAAAAGTTCCTTTTGCCATTCTCTTCATGCTCAAAGATGAGTAATCTCTCACTTTTGTAATGCAGCTTGAGAATTAAGCACAAAACTGATGGTACAAGATGCAAGCTTGGACAAAATTGACAACGTGCTTGGGCACTGTCTGAAGCAGTCAGGGAAGCATAAAAATTTACTGGTCTGATTCTACAGCAATCCGGAAGTCATTTAATTTACATGAATGATCCTTCTAAAGCCTTCAGTAAGGTTACACTCAAACAGGAAGATTTCTGATACACCTTCTGTGGCAACAATACAAAGCACAACACAACTCTGCCACTCAAGAGACTCAAACCAATACTGAGGCTTACACAAAGCTATTGCAGACAGATTTCCATTTACTACCACAAATTGTGTTGCCCCTGCTCCCCCCTCACCAAGGAAAAAACAAAATAAAAGTGCAACATCCATCTATTTTATCTTAATCTTTATTATAAACAATTTTGTAGTTTCCAGAACAGGATCACTACATACTAGATAACAAACACATCCTCAGATGGATCAGTTTTAGCTTTTACTAGATTAAATCAGCAAAACAAGTATTATTTTTTAAAGGATTTAGTCTATTGCCAGAAAAAACAGCTTTAAACATGAAACAGAATTAAAGATACACATTTGATCATATATACATAAGCAGCTGATGACACTCTGGACAGAAACATACAAGGAACTTTTTTGCACATAAATAGATTTTTAAAAGTACATTTCCTTCACATGTATACAAAATTATTTTGCTTTCCATACTGAGCAAAACTCTTAGAGACATAAACAAGGATTTCTAAGAGACAAAATCCCGCGTACTGCTTGGGGTGTGGGCTGTCATGCACAACAGGATATAATAATACAATTTACATAGCATTCCTATACAATACTTGAACTTCTTATATACATACTTACAAGACACTTTTGTACATGAGATGCCACCTTTAAAACTGAAATGGCATCTCTCCTGAAAGGTTGCACTAATTCCAGTGTTTGTATAAAAGATAAAACAAGTTTCAAAAGGCAGCACCACTTGGCTTGCAGAGTCAAGGACCCACTGAGCTGCAGCTGTAGTGAAGGCAGTGAGGTAATCACACTGGCCTCTCCATGTTTACACAGTCCCAGTGGGGAAGGTCAAGATGTGACCCTTGAAGTCTACACATTACCTCTATAAAATGTGGCTGTGGCAAGAAGAATAGATATTAAGACATGGCTAAAGCCACCCAGTTTTGCTCTTCAGCTTTATTTTTAAGCTACTTAAGCCAAATATCTGGGGTTCTGTCTCTGGGGAGAAGTTTGGCTTTTATTTGACCTTTTCAGTATGGTTATCAATGGTAGGGCTGGGTTCAGCACACACACATGACCTGTGAAACTCTTTAATGCAGGTAGAAGGGGTGCACACTGCAGCAATGACAAGAGAACACTGCTAAGTTACTGGAGTGGAGAATGCTCAACACCTGTGAAAATCAGGGGTTAAGACTGCAGTGACATCAGACTTCCACTTTGTTTTAGGCATAACATTGTCAAAAGAAGGCCTGGGGTTTTGCTCTTTGTTTCTCTTAATCATACATTGTTCAACTAGAAAACAGGACATGGAGAACACTCAGAGCAGCATGCAGGTGATGCCTTTTAAGACCTGGCACAGTGTCTAGACAAATGCTGCCCGGATGGCAGCAATGCCAAACACACATACTAGCTGCACCTGCGGGTTACACACACCCATACTCATACCAAACTGTCTGCTGATCCGTCTGGGGGTCTGGAGACCCAGGAGTGCTGTTTGAGCTGTTTCCTCTTACGGGCTCCTCCATAGCCCCAGCACTGCCTTCTGGCAGCTTACCCTGGCACTTGCTGAGTAGGGCATCACCCTGGCTTTGCCCTAGGGAAATACTTCCCTCAGTGCTGCTGGAAACAGGTCTGGCAGGCGCCACTGCAGCCACCTCCCCAGTACAAGGGGCTGGTTTGGGCTTCACTTTAGAGGGAGTGTGCGATGTGGGTGAGTAGTGCTGCCCAGAGTTCATGCGCTCTTGTTGCTGGACATGCAGATTACTGGTGGATGCAGTAGGTGAGGCAGAGAGCTGATGGAAAGAGACTGGCCTCTCATCTTTTGGTGGGGCCAGGGAAAGGCGCCTTGCATCAGGCTGCCAACAGTGGGAATCAACACCTTGCAAGGAACCTCCCACCTTGGCAGACTGTGGCCTCTCTCTTAGGGTTACCTGGGAGCTTGTTGGCACTGAAGCCCTAGCTGTCTGACCAACAGCATCCTTGCCCCCACGCTGGTCTGCCGCTGACTTCTGAGGACTTTCTTGCCTGTAGGTCTCTGGGCCAGTGGCTCTGAGGAGGTCTGCAGAGGCTAAGCTAAATGCCCTGCTCAGTGATGTACTCCTCCTGCTCATGGTTCCAGGCTGCTGAGGCTGCGCCATCTGCCACATCCCACTGGCAACCTGGTGCTGCGGTGCATGAGGAAACTTAAGGGACCCTTGGGAGTTTGCCAGAGCCTCAGGTTCTACTTGTCTAAGGTTTGGCTTTGTGTAATTTCCAGGCTTAGCTATTCTTCCTTCTTCATTGGTGATGGTCTTTACAGTTGCAGCAGCAAGACTACTGGGCATCTTAGCACTCTCCTTTCTGGACGGCTGAATCAGCAGGTTCCCAGTAGCTGAAGACTCATTTGTTTTCTTAAAATAATCGCTGAGCAAGTCATCTCTGTTACTGGAGGTGTCCTAGTGTAAGACAACATGCACATGCCATATTAATGAAAACACTTGTTTAAAGAATCATGCAGACATCTGTGTTCTGATAATCTTCCTTCCCACTTCATTCAACCCAAACACAACTCTAGATTTTATATTTTAAATAGAAGATATAAATGTTTGCAATGGGTATAAATCCAAATCAAGCAGTCATGCTCATCATATTTAGAACATGACAGCCTTGTTTGCCAGATTAATTATAATAAAATTTAAGTTTCATTTCACTTGCAATCTGGGCAGCAGCTCTTTTGCTTTCTTTCACACCAGTGACTGTCAATCAATATCATATTAATGACATCAGCCATTGATATCAGCATCAATGATGGTCTGTCACCTTCCAGAATACAGTTCATCTGATCAACACTCCACTGTAACTTCAGGAATATAACAGGAGATGAGCTAGCATTACAAGAAAGTGTCACTGCTTCTCCACTGATTCCCCTCACCTCTCCTAGTCAATATACTATGCATGTCAAAAGCTAAGCATGTACTATATAATGAAATACACAAAAAATCATTACACAAATGGAGATAATGATTGCTTGCCCACAATTAACTTGCAAATTTCAAGTCAGACAATTAACCTGGCAGTAAAAGAAAACATACAATGAATATTTCATGGGGATGGTCCATGCAATCCAAAAATGGTGATGTTTGATCAGCTGCCATTGGACTATTAGTATGAGGCATGCTCAGAATAGTTAAGGGACATGCTGCCTTCACAAAAAACGTGCTGAAACAAGGTCATAGAATTTATTTCTTTTCTCTAGGGAGAATTTATTTCTTTTCTCTAGGGAGTATGTTAAAGTTTAATACAGTCATTTCACTAGCATTCCAAATGTTTCTTCCAGTCACAAAACTCACTTGCCAGAAGTGAACACCATTAATGGTAACAATGCAGTGGGAAGATTCCTATGCTCAACCTAAACGTTAAAGTGTTAGGGTTAATTTTAACTGCACTTTAAACTGCTGTTATGCACACTAACACTACAGAACGACTAGTCCTCCAAAACCACACATATTTTTGAACAAGCATTGGAAATACTTTATGAGCAATTAATGCAAGTGATCTGGCAGCATTTAAAATAACAAGTAAGAGTTATAGGATGCTTTTATATGTATTAATGTGCTAGCAAAAGCTGTTATAAGCTGGGAGCTGTTGCTTTCATAGCAAGAACAATGGATACCGTGGGGATATACAGTGAAGTAGATCTCCTATTTCCCCTGACTGTTCTGTGCCTTATGCTGTTGGGACATGAATGACTGAGGATCGACTCGAGTGACAGTGAAGGTTCCTGATGGAGGGAATAACACAGGGAGTAGCAAGAGGGATACAGTGCATCAGCTTCTAACAGAAATTGGTGCAATGAAATCATTTCACTTTCATTTAAACTGCGCCAACGCTGAAAAGGAACAAGGATGACAGAAAGAATGAAAACAGAGACATGGTCAAGTAGTTACAAACAAAACTAAATAAATAAATTCTAATTTTGAACATCTTTCAAGCTAAGATTTGTACTTAGGATAATGGGGGAACAGGACATATATTTAAATATTACTGTGAAAATTGAAGGATCAGAATTTACCAATGCCATAAAAATGGTACAGATCTGTTGATTTCAATACTGTTGCCAAGGCATTCATGAAACGGAAATGTGGCCACTTTCACTACCAGTGAATTATTCTTAAGATACTGACACACTTGATACTGTACTGCTTTGATACTGTACAGCATGTCAGAAGATAAATGCCATCTAGAAAACAAGCATTTAATATCTGACAAAGCACGTCAGTTGGTGACGTTTTCTTGCAGTCATTGAACCAACAGCACAGTGCCAGTCAGCATACACACAGCATGGTGAAAGCATCAAGAACTTCCTGTGGCAAGAAAAATATTCTCTTTCAAATGTACTGATGGCAGTTTCAGATTAGGAGATGGCTTTAACAACTGTGTGTGTTGCACTTCAATTGCAACATACCATTAGGTGTCATATATAATTACAGATTTAGCCGCTGAAAATTATACAGGAAACTCATCAGTTCACAAATAAAAATACCCGAAGCTGAGAACTGACAATATAATATGAAACCTTGACCCCAAGTATTTGATATTAAAAAGCCCCAGCAGTCCAATATATAGTACTTGAAGTGAATTATTTGCCTAAATTGCCATAGCTGATACAGCATAATAAATCACCTGTGTGATAGTTAATCTTGCCATAGCTGTTTCATTCATTTTACAACATTCCTCAGGTCTCTGCAACATATGAACAAGAATCTTTTTGTCTTTCCTTGTTTCCCTATCTCCACATCCCCCTGAATTAGCTTTGAACAGTTTCTTGACATCTGAGATGGGCCACCTAGCTGTATTTACTTACACTTGGTGGGGACAGTCTGTTGCTCTCTTCCAAGAACTCTTCCAAAGTTACCATCTCACTGCCAGGTGACGCAGACCGCTGTCTGCTTGAGTAAGACTGGGATGGAGTACTCTTCTGAGGTATATCATATGAGATCAAACCATTCCTGTGGGAGGAGGATTCATGCCTGCTGCTAGGGCTTAAGACAGTGGAAGCAAAGTGAAAAGGATAGCTGTCACGGAGCAAGGCTGGTGCCTCTCTGCCTGGCACCGTATCTTCACTACTGAGGCTGTCAGTTTTACCATGGATGTGATCTAAGGAACCTGAGGAGAAGCATAAATATTGTTAAAGGCACTGTTCTTCATTTCAGATTTCTCACTGAGGTAGGAACTTTATTATCCAGGGCCATTTCCACACTAGATGGCATCTCCACAGACTAGATGGCATTTTTTACCTCGCTTTTCCCACTGAACTCAAGGCAGTCAGAACTTTGAAACATCAGGGCTAGTAAATGACTTACAATACATACTTTAAGACCCTGTGTTAAAAAAAAGCTCAACTACTTGTCCAAAGAATAGTAACAACACAGATAGTAAGGGGTCCTCTTTACAACCTCTGTGCTACTAGATCTCCCTAATTTTGGCTGGGTGTGTCACCTGAGAACTGAAATCTGTAAGTGGGAAAGCAGGAAGTGGATTTTTCCACAGCATCAGGTCTCTTGGCATCCCTCAAGCACACCCAATTTCAGCAAAAGCAGATCTCCAGAGCACAGAGATTCCATACACAAGCTGTGTGCAGAGTAAGAACAGCAGAGACTGTTGTTGTAAGAGGAGTCTAACAGTAGCATGGTACTTCCCACAATATGATGCCAGTCAAACTGAAGCAAAACTAGACCGCCTGCCTTAAAAGCTACCTCTTGCCAGAATCAATCTCAGAAAAATACTTCTTGCCAGCAATTTTGATTCCCAAGACAGCCACATTCATATTGCATAATCATTACAATTTCAAAACAGCAGTCTTCAGATTTAATTGTAAGGAAAACAGCATTTTGTACACAGTTTCATGGAATTTTACTTCCTGTTTGTCAGAACTCAGTTATAAAAGCTTTACCTTTCAAATTGAGAGGTGAACTACTGCTGGAAGCGTTTCTGCTGCTCTCTAAACTGTTTGGCCTGGACACTGAAAAACACAAAACAAGCACTGAACAAACAGATCCTAAGTTCCTCTGATTCTTTAAAAGACTTGGCTACAGTATGCCTTCTGAAAATAGAACCTGTGCAACTAAGTCACTTTGAAAACATTAACAACGTAATATACACAGGATGCCAAAGTCTGGACACAGTAGAAACCATTTTCATTTTTCAATTCAAGTTGTTCAGGATCCATCTTGTTTTTCCTCACATTTTGCACAAAGAAATGTATTCTGGGCTTTCCTTTTATGGCAACTATTAGCAAAGCAATGTAAACACTGAAGAAGTTTGACAATAAGTTGCTGTCTCTTTCTCAGTTTATTTCTTTGGAAGGAGTTGGTAACCAGCCTTCAAATTAAGTGTTCCTTAAATCTCTAAGCAGGCAGTGCTGCTTCTGCACCAGTGTTCTCACTGTGCATCCACAACCCCCCACCTCTAATTTTTTCTTATTGCTGAGTCACTCCCTTGAGGAAGGAATTGAACATTGTCCAGAAAAAACAGCAACAAATCTGTAGGCCATGCATTAAAAAGTCTGTTGCTGAGGCAAGGCAACTCATCTCAATGTCAGCATTGTTTTTGAAAACTTATTTTAGGAAAAAGTCCAAGTAGAAGTTCAGAGCGTTCGTGCATTCTACAGGCTTACCATGCGGTCTGGTGCTTGCAAACTCCACCTCAGAGGACTGTTCACATAGATTATCTTCTGAATTACAGCCTGAAAAGAATATAAAACTTAAAAGGCAATATTAACACAGGAAGGTTAATCCTTCAGGTCAGTTTCCAATGCATTCTAGCAGTGTAGAAGACTGCTAGATCAAGAGGGTTTTACAGAGCCATCAGTGGAAAAGCAGCAATCTTACAACCACTGCTGTGAACCACTGGGCAGGGAACCACAGGAGACCTGACATCCAAAGATGGTCTGTCAAGTTGATGATGTGACAAGAGTGAGGAAACCCTGTATCAGATCAATTAAATAAAATAGGAATGAAGATACTAATGCTCTGGTTTTATACTTGAATGGCACAAGAAGCCATGTTTCAACCAAGCAGGAGCTACAGAGTAGGCTGGGTTGTAGTAACAGCTGGCATATCAAATGCATTGCCACTGCACACCTTTTGGTCTGCCCTGCAGCCTGGAGATGGGAGTGGAAGTCTGTAGATGAATAGCTGAGGTTGAGTAAGTCCTGAGACCCAGCTCCACACAGGAGTGTTTTGTTGCAGAGTCTGCTGCAATTTCAACATTCTCATTGCTGCCTCCATGACGGGAATTCCTCTTTTGCTTTAGGTCCATTATCACTGAGGGGGAGAGAGGTAAATAAATATAAGTCAACGAAAAATAGCATTAGGAGATTTGTATTTACTTGCCTATACAAACATGACAAGCAGGCACAAAGAAACTGCATAACAGAGGCATCAGTTTTGCAAGCTTTTCCATAAACAGTTCAGTATTGGATAGGAAATTTCTGCCACCAGTTTCTCAATCACGTGTGCTCTCTGTAAAGTGTGGGAGTGACAAGGGCTGCTTAGTGCCAGTGGGAGGGTTGATATTATACATGCAATAATTACCGTGAAAGGAGGAAGAAAAGGAGCAAAGACATGAATGCAGAAAAGATAAGTGAAGTGTGAAATTCCCATAACATTATTCCTTGCAGGTACCTTTTATAAGCACTTACTTCAGTAACAAAATAGAATAAGGAAAGAGTGACAGTAGTCACGCTCTTATTCAAAGAGAAATAATGCTGATTTGGAAATTATCTAACATGATCTGCACAGTAAGCTAATTGCTTTCAAGTTTAGATCTTTGCTGTGGAGCAAGAGCTCAGTCTTCACAAGGTGAAAATTTTGCTGCTCTTGTGATGTTCTGGTGCATGATTTTTAAGTGAAATTTCTGGAATCTTAGCATAAGAACAATGAAAACTGCCTGCTAGAATATTAGACTCAAAAAGCTGAAGACATGTTTCCTAGTGATAAGGTAGGGTAATTCATTTCTTGTAATTCGAATGTAATGTTTGAAGGCACACAAAATAGAACAAAATGTAAAGAATTATGCAGCAGAGTGCAGTGGTCAAAATAAGCAACTTCATAGAGACAATGGACAGACAGTTCAAAGCACAGAGCAGCTGCAAAGCTGTGTTAGAGAAATGGACCAAAGCACTGACTCCTGGAAGCTGACTTCAGAAACAATGTCTTCTGCCACAGTAGGCATGCAGAGGCTCCACAGCACAAGACTGGCACTTTCGCTCAGAATTTAAATTTATGGCATGCCTCTAGCAGTTACTGGCTAACGCCTGGCATGCAAATCTGTATTTCTAATTGACTTTGTAGAAGCAATTAACACCTTCTGTATATACCAGAATTATTAATTGCCCTGGAAACAAATATTCTACAAATCCCAAAATAGGGAGCAACAGGTTTCTGTGCCAGTGTCCCTGTTGTGCTACAGAGAGCCAATTCTCAGAGTGAGAGAGCCTCTTTGCTGAGCTCCCCGTAACATATTGCCTGTGCTGCATATGTCTGTCTAAACCAGAATGGGGACTGGAACCACACACTGATTTCAGAAGCCATTAGGTCGTGACTGTCAGGCAGTAAGAATTCTGGGCAATGAATCCATGACAAAAGTTGTTCCCAATCTCAAGAGAACAAATCTACTTTCTTCTTAAAAAAAAAATAAATAAAAAAATCTGTCAAAACTGAAGCAGCAGAAACTGAAACTTTAGCTCAATTTGGGATGAATTTTCATAGCTGGAAGTGTAAAACCTTGCTAAATAGCAGGTTTGAATGCAAACGTCAAGACACTTTGCAGAGAATAATTTTCCCAGTAGCTTCCACTCTATATTCAAAGCCAGACTACTTAAAAGCAATGATGTTAAACTGCCATTTTTAACATTTAGTGGCATAGAATACTGGAAGAATCGCCAGGATTTGAGACTGCTTATATATTAAAGGTATATTTTAGTAGGGACTACAACACTGTAGAAGCATAGCAACAGCAAATCAGTTCAACACTTTAACTGGACACGATGCAAGTATGTGATTGCAAGAAAATATCAAAGCACATAGCAACTTCACTTACTTACAACATGCACCACAGCCAGTATACATACGCAAACTGTATGCCATGAGGTCCCCTAAAAATATGCTGCATTGAAGAAACAATCCACAGTGTGCAATTCATCTTCTATGGGAAAACTTATGTCCATGTTCACTAATCTGTACTTGTATTTAAAGTATTGTAAAGACATGCTGAGTGTTTCTATCAAGGTATGTGTTCTTTTAAGACGTGGTATTTTTTAAAATTTTTTATTTAAATATTTGCCAGAATTAAATGAAGATAAATATTAAAGAGAATGTGTTAGAAATCTCCCAATTCCGGGAAAGAAAGAGGTTCATTAGGAGAGGATGGGATGTTGGAAGATGACCAGAACCGGAGCCGATTAGAGAGAGACTGATGATTTGATGAAGACTTAGGAGACTTTTCTTTATCCTTGATTTTGCTTCTCAAAAAGGCAATCTTTTTGCGCTGCGCAGCTAAATTGTTAGCACCCAGGTATCCCGAAAAGAAGAAAAAAATTTAAAAAAGCCTTATAAGTAAAACTTAAAAGTTTCTTAAAACAGATTAAAGACTACACAACTAATAGAAACAACAAAGGCTAAACAAAGACTAACATATATTTGGAGAGTTGATTAATACATAATCACAGGTAATCTCTCTCAGATTAAGTCATAGATTAAAATATATATATGAAATATAATAAAGTCCATTCAGAAATTACTGTTGATCACCCAAAATGTTTTTATTAAATAAAGTAAAATCAGATAGGTGTGTGTGTTACTTGGTGATAATATACTCAAAATTTCCTAGATGTCTTCTAGGTTTTAATACTGATACTCAGCATCTCAACATAAGTGCATTTGACAGAACATAAAAAAGAACAAAGCCTCAGAGACTCTCCCATCTCTGGCACTTCATGAGGGCCTTGTTCTGTGGAAACCCAAATCCAAATTCCCAGGTTGAACTTTGGATGCATGTTAAACATTTAATATCTCCTGAAATCATAAGAATTATCTGAGACATGCATTTTTAAGTGAATCAATGACCTCGAAGAAGTAGAATGGATAAGAGAAAATGTAAAACCCAATCAAAACAAAAACTTCAGTCAGACAGACACGGGAGTTTATAACAACAGCTTTACCCTCCTCAGAGTGCTGTGTCAGCAGCTGGAGCACTGCTGAGACAGCTGATGCAGGATCAAGCCAGCTCCACTGGCTGCAT